>MU671873.1:2260-26868 GCA_026770625.1 Nicotiana glauca
TGTAATTTTTAAAAAAAGTAGATTTGGAATTAAGTTCAAAAATGATATTTGAAATTTGATGTTGTGTTTGGACATGCTTGAAAAGATATATAACAGTTTTGTGAGTGAGGAAAAAAATCACTTTTTCTCTTTTGAAACTTATTTTTGAAATTTTTTTAAAAACTTACAAATTTTCACGGATAATTTTTTTTTTAAATCAATTTTTTTTTTTTTTTGGAGCAACGGGTCCTTAAGCAGCCTCACAACTTTGCTTAGCAATTGAGCCTATGGAGGATAGCTAAATTTAGATAGCCTCACAACTTTGCTAAGCCTCTGAGCCTAATTTTTTTAGTATTCTATTACTCCCTCGGTCCAAAATAAATGATTTTTTAGCTTATTTTTTGTGGTCCAAAATAAGTAATTTTTTTAAATTTCATGAATGAATTAATTATTTTTTTTTTACATTATCCTTGGAGTAAATAATGTTGGAGTATGTGTTATGAGTGTTTATGTGAAAAGATAAAAAATGTTAATATGGTCTATTTTATTGTTAATTAATACTAAAAGGTAAATTTATTAATATGTATGAAAACAATCAAAAAAATCACTTATTTTGACCAGTAGCGAGTAATAAACTCTACCGTCCAACCAACACAACAGCTTCATAAAATAAGAGAAGTAAAGAAAAAATAATAAAGAGGGTCACTTGCATTTAGAAACAGACTAGTATTTAAAGAGGATAGAGTGCACAAAGAGAAAACAAAGCATAGTTTATCAAGAATCAGCCTATTGAATTGAATTCATGGACTGTACTTGGGACTATGTTTTTTGGTCTATTACCAGTATCTTGATTCCATTATTATTACTCCTACACTTCCGTCGGCGAAGATCAAACAAAAATCGCCGGCTGCTGCCACCCGGGCCACGAGGGTGGCCCGTGTTTGGCAACATGTTCGAACTCGGCAACGAGCCACACAAGACACTGATGGGTCTAAAACAAAAATACGGTCCAGTGGTTTGGTTAAAGCTCGGTTCTATTAACACTATGGTGATTCTCTCTGCGGAAGCCGCGGCAGAGTTTTTCAAGAACCACGACGTGGCTTTCGCGGAGAGGTCAGTAACAGAAGTGATGAAATCACACGGATATCATAAAGGGTCTCTAGCTTTAGCACCCTACGGTACTTACTGGCGTATCATGAAACGAATCATGACCGTTCAAATGTTAGTCAACAAACGGATCAATGAAACAGTTGACATTCGACGAAAATGTATCGATGATTTAATCGAATGGATAACTAATGAAGGTAGAATTAACTCCTCTGGTGGAATTCATGTAGCTAAATTTACATTTCTTGCTTCGTTTAACATGTTGGGAAAGCTGTTATTATCGCGGGAATTAGTGGATCCGAAATCAGAAAATGGGTTGGAATTTTTTACTGCTATGGTTGAGTTAATGGAATGTTCTGGACATCAGAATATTGTAGATGTATTTCCATGGCTGAGATGGATAGATCCTCAAGGTTTGAGAAGGAAGATGGATCGTGGACTTGGGAAAACTATTGAAATTGTTTCGGGTTTCTTAAACGAACGGTTTGAAGAATTAGAAAGAACAGGAGAGAAGAGGGAGGATTTTTTGGAAGTTTTGTTGGAATATGAAGGCAAAGGCAAGGATGAACCTGAAAAGCTATCAGATCATGAGCTCATCTTGATTATTCTGGTAATTTTGCATACTTATTATATACACTTTTGGGTAAAGGATATTTACGTTACTAGTACATTTAGTGGTCGCTCGGTTGGAAAATAAGTTATTTCACGATTAATTATCTCGATATTTCACCCTTCCATAAGAATAAAAATAACACTATAATTCTGGAATTAGTTATACCGTAATTCTATCCCAATCAAACGTGGGATTAAAAAAAGAGCAGTCTGTTGTACTAAACTCCCGCTATGCATGGGGTTTGGTAAAGTGCGGACCCTAAGGGTCTATTTTATGCAGCCCTTCCCTTGCATGTCTGCACGAGGTTGTTTTCACGATTCGAACTCGTAACCTCCTGGTCATACTAAGGCTCCCCTTCTAAAACGTAGTAAACTTATCTCAAATCTGATCCGGAATTAATTAACACTTATCTCTCATATCATACGAGCCTTAGTTCGTTATAACATGTTATTACTCTATTTTAACTCCTAACTTATACTAAACTGGCTGTAAATAATTGCTTGTTGCAGTTAAATTTAATCTGATTGTATAAAAACTCTAGACGTTGTTCACACAAAGTTTACACTCTTTTAGCTCAATCCTTAAATTTAGTTACACTAGGATTGATTTAAATGACACTAATCATTTAATTGTACTAATTGGTTAAATGCAGGAAATATTTTTAGCTGGTTCAGAGACAACAAGTAGCAGTATAGAATGGGCAATGACAGAGTTGTTAAGCAATCCAGAAGCAATGAACAAAGTCAAAGCCGAGCTAGCTGAGATTCTTGGAAATAACAAGAAATTCGAAGAAGCTGACATCGATAATCTCAAGTATTTACAGGCTGTTATAAAAGAAACATTAAGATTACACCCACCAATTCCATTTTTAGTTCCTAGAAAGGCAATTCAAGAAACTAAATTTATGGGGTATAATATCCCTAAAGATACACAAGTTTTCGTGAACGTTTGGGCAATTGGAAGAGATCCCGAATATTGGAAAGACCCTTTTGATTTTAAGCCAGAAAGGTTCTTGGATTCGAAAATCGAATATAAGGGTCAGAATTTTGAGTTTATTCCATTTGGTGCAGGAAGACGGATTTGTGCTGGAATTCCACTTGCTCATCGAATGTTGCATTTGCTATTGGGATCATTGTTACATGAATTTGATTGGGAGATTGATAATTCTGTTCTTGATGAGGTATTGGATACACAGGACAGAATGGGTGTGACTGTTAGAAAATTAAAGCCATTGAAAGCAATTCCAAAGAGGAAAAATAGAACTCTATGATTTTACATTTTAGTGTGTCTCTCTCTGTTAGGAGTGCTCATTTAATTTCTTTTTTTTTTTTTTATGTTCTACATAACCAATATGGATGACAGACTTAAATGAAACGACATGAATAGTAAAAAAAATATGCCGAAAAAGTATATAAAATTTGTATAATTTTATATATTTATTTATTTCCGGCTATTATTTTTATAGCGGCTATATAATATCATTTTTTTTAGTAAAAATTCATATAATCGACCTTAACCTATATGGAATTAAAACATATTAGTTACTATTTTTTGTTGTTTTTGTTGTTGTACATAACAAATATCCTTGAGTTTATGTTCATTGTTTCTATATCATCTCATTCTCCATTTCCAAAATGTTATACTAGTAGTTGTTTCTGGAGTTGATTGCCGCTCAACTTTAAATAAGTGATTATCAAAGTTATTTTTTTTTCTTTCAAAAGTTACTTTACCTTATCCAATTAGCTTCAATGGTCAACTATCTTATTTTCTCTTCCAAAAGTTATTTTACTTTACCTAATTAGCTTTAATGGCAATCTTCACCGAACCTTACATTTTTCAATGAGATTCACTAACGTGACAAGTTTAATTTTAAGAAAAAATAGTTAATGTATTAATTAAGATCCTCGATCAATTTAGAGCTCAATCTAACCTAAACCGACCCAATACCTGACCCTACTCGCCCTTTTTGTTCTGAAAATTGCCCGAGCAATCACATCTTCGTGTTTATTGTTTGGGGGCTAACACTTTTGCGGATTAATGCTCAATTATCCATATCAAGCGAGGGTCGAGAACATGTACATATATTTAAGTGGAGTTCAGGGTCGAGAACACAATACAAACTCTATGTATCTATTTGGCTCAGGGGCGGAGATAGGGTAATAGTGTATTGGTCAAATTTTGGATTAGAATTAATATTTGCAAATGGACGTGAACGAGGATCAAATCGACCACGTCATAAGGGGGAGGAGTCGTCCTAAGAAAGATTAGCGCTGAGCTCGAGCAACGGACGCATGAAAATAACAGTAGGATAAGTTAGAATAGAAAGAAGAAATATTCCATTGAATATTCTTTCAGTTGTATTTTTTTAGGGTTTCTAAGGAATATCTCCTATAAATAGGAAGAGATAAAGAACAAAAGGGGGATCTTCACTTTCTTATAAGAGCACATTGTAAAGAGTTGACTATAAAGAATATACAAAAGCTTGTCTTGTTCACTGATTACATTATTCAATATACGTTGTTCGTTCACAAGATCCAAAGATTCCTTGTCTATCTTCATTATCTATCATCACACGTTGCTGTCAGGAAAGGAGAATCATCCAAGTCACCTAATATTTGGGTGATAAATCCCTTCTTATTACATTTATTGCCATTATCTACATTTATTGCATGCTTCTATTACTTCATTCATTGACAATCATTGAACATATACTTGATACTTATTATTCTTGAACACGATCCCATATCACTGATATACCCTAGTTTTAGATCTAGAATTTATTATGTTTAACTAGGATTCACCCTCTATTTCCTCATTAATTAATTTAACAAAAAGCTTAACCCTTTTTGATCAAATAATTTGGCGTTGTCTGTGGGGTTACTAGTTAAAATTTTAGTTCTTCTAGATAAAAAAAAAATAACAACATCCATCTTTTCTCGTTTTCACGAACTAACAATGGCAGGAAAAGGAGATGAAAGACTGAAAGCAGTAGTGGACGTCACTGCCAACTTTTTGAACACCATCAACAAGGTTGACGGATAAGGCGAGGTGAATGTGGCGCCGAGTGTTACACCTAGGCGGAGCGACTTATCTCGCCCTCATAGAAGTGTAACTGCTTCACGCGAAAGAGGAGCTTCCACGTCCACAACTGAGGAAACGCCACCAGCGATAAAAACACTACTGGAGACGTGGTTGATAAGTACTCTAAACAGCATACTCGACAAACCTATTCAAGGGGCGAGTAGAAGCGTCGCACGAGCGGATACCACAGCAACCGCCAAAGAGCAACTTGCTCCACTCCGCTCCTCTCCCAACAGGTAACACTCGCACAGATGTTGGTACAGTTAATGACGCACTTGCGGCCATTCTGAAGAAAATGAAAGAAATGGAGAACGAGAATAAAACGCTCTACGACCAAATGAGGGAGCATCAAGAAAGGGTTGATAAGATACCGGGCGCCTCGAAACTGCTACCAAAACGGGACATCGGTCGGTTCGTCGAACAATCGTACAGCGACGAGGCAGTCCCACATGCCATACCTAAGACCTTCAAAATGCCACCATATTTGAAGATATACGATGGCACAACAGACCCCGAAGATCACATCATTCATTACGTCACAGCAATAAAAGGCAATGACCTCTCAAGCAGGTACCATCAGTGTTGCTGAAGAAGTTTGGCGAACCCATAAAAGGGGGAGCCTTAACATGGTACTCATAATTACCGGCACGATCAATAACAACGTTCGAAGAAATGGCCGACAACTTTGTCACCGCCCATGCTGGGGCCAAGAAGGCGGAGGCCAGGGTAAATGATATATTCTCCATCAGACAATCGCCTGGCGAAGGACTTAGGGACTTCCTCGCCAGATTTAACAGAGTAAGAGTGAGCTTGCCAAATTTATCAGAAGGGATGGCGGTGGCAGCTTTACAAAATGGGTTGACCAGGAATGGATCAAGGGAGACCAGAAAGTTGTTGAGCAGACTTCTAAAATACCCTCCCACCACTTGGGAAGAAATTCACAACGCCCATTGCGTCGAGGTGAGAGCAGACGAGGACGACCTCAATGATCCAACCCAATGTCTAACATCAGTCCAAACGGAGTCAAGGAAAGACGATGATGGCTGAAGAGACCATTCATGACCACGCCCCAACTAGGACAAGCACCAACCATATGTCAGAGTGACCATCCCGCCCTCTTATTGCCATGCTGAAGGGTCATCCAGGCCACATACAGGGACTCAGTGAAACAAAAGAGGTATGTCTCCACTCTTATCTGCTTATAATTATTTTGTTTCCCCTTCAGAAATAGTGTATGCACTAGAGAAACTCGACCCGAAGGTAAAGTGGCCACAAAAGATGAAGTCCGACCCAAGTACCAGAAAATCGAATGTCCTCTGTGAGTTTCATCAGGAATGGGGCCATAAAATCGAGGACTGCATAGCCTTACGGCAAGAAATGGTGAACATGCTTCACCAAGGACACTTAGGGGAGTTAATGAGCGACCGAGGAAGAGCCAACTTCGGCCGCGGGCGAGAACAATACCAAGGCCCTCTAAAGCCACCCTCTCCCGCGCGTCATCGGTGGGGGCGACGAAGCAGCAATCAACCGCGTGAAGTTTACCACTACACATAAACTGAAGCGGTCGATCACCCATGAACGGTATCATGACCTCAAAAACAGTATCATCTTCAATAAGTCAGATACCCATGGTTTGAACTTTCCTCACTTTGATGCTCTTGTCATTACATTACGTATTTCAGATACTGATGTAAAAAGAATAATGGTAAACGACGAAAATGGCGCGTGTATTATTCACCCTCAAGTTTTCGCACAAATGAGACTTGAGGACAAAATAGTACCACGCTTCATAACTCTAACAAGTTTAACAATGCAGTTAAGCGAACCTCAAGAGAGATACCGTTGCCCATACTAGCCGGAGGCATCACCCTAGAAACAGTGTTCCATGTCATGAACCAGGACATAACTTACAATGCCATCATAGGGCGGCCATGGATTCACGCCATGAGGGCCATCCCGTCCAGCCTGTATCAAGTAATAAAGTTCCCCACTCCGTGGGAGATATTCAGCATCCGAGGCGAACAACGCATAACCCAAGAATGCTACCGCATCACCGAAGATTGTACATACACTCAATAGTCATAGGGAACAGGCTCGATAGCATAGCAATTACCAAAATTGGGGTCCAAACTCAACGAACAAAAAGATGTCATCAAGGACCCCGACGTCGTGCAAGCCGAAGGGTCAACGATAGAAGACCTCAACCCTATCCAACTAAACAACAACGACAACAGCAAAAAGGCTTACATAGGCTATAAACTCTCAGAACCAGGTAAATTTCATAAGTATTTAATTGAAAATGCCGATTTGTTTGCTTTCTCCCATGCATATATGTCAGGTATCCCGAAAGAGTTGCTATGCACAAGTTGAACGTCGATCCACTCTACCTGTCAGTACGACAAGCAAGAAGAAAATTCAACACTGCAATCAACGAGGCCATCAGTGATGAGGTGGATAAACTACTCGCTAACGGCTCTATTCGAGAATCGAAATACCCCCAGTGCATCACCAACGTGGTCATGGTGAAAAAGAAAAATTGAAAGTGGTGGATGTGCGTGGATTTCACGTATCTAAAAAAGTCCTGCCCAAAAGACTCCTTTCCGTTACCTCACATCGATCAACTCATCGACGCAACGGCAGGGCACGAGTTGCTAAGCTTCTTGGATGCCTACTCAGGTTATAACCAAATCCTTATGGAGGAGGAGGACCAGGAAAAGACCACTTTCATTACCCATCAGGGGACGTACTGCTACAGAGTCATGCCATTCCGGTTAAAGAACGTAGCGTCGACTTATCAAAGTCTAGTCACCAAAATGTTGAAGGATCAACTCGGTAAAATAATGGAAGTTTACATTGACGATATGTTGGTCAAATCAAAAAGGAAAGAAGACCACATCAGCCACCTGAAGGATGCCTTCGATATACTGAGGCGATACGGTATGAAGTTGAACCCCGAAAAGTATGTCTTTAGCGTAACCTCGGGCAAGTTCCTCGGCTTCCTGGTATCACAAAGAGGCATCGAGATCAACCCCGACAAGATCAAAGCCATCGAAGGAATACCCAAAGTATTGACCAGCAAGAAACGGGTACAAAAATTGATTGGCCGTATAACTGCCCTATCAAGGTTCATCTCAAGGTCCTCGGACAGATACCACAAATTCTTCAATATGCTTAAAATGGACAACGGATTCCAGTGAAATTTAGAATGCATTGAGGACTTAAGAGACTAAAGGCATACTTGTCCTCGCCCCCGCTACTCGCCAAAGCAGAGCTCGACAACCACCTCCTGATATACTTGGCTGTATCAGAGGTCGCAGTAAGTGTAGTACTAGCCCACGAGAACGAAGGTACGCAATATCCAATCTATTACATTAGCAAAACCCTAGTAGACACCAAAACGAGGTACCCCCACTTCAAAAAGTTGGCCTTGGCATTGGTCACAGCTTCACAAAAAGCTGAGACCCTATTTTTAGTGCCACCCCATATCGGTGGTCACGACCTCCCCCCTAAGGAGCATCCTACATAAACCTGAGCTATCGAGGAGATTGGCCAAGTGGGACATAGAATTGCGCGAGCACGATATAATATATCGGCCGCAAACAACGATAAAATCGCAGGTACTCGCCGACTTCGTCGCCAATTTTACTGCCAAAATAATGCCCGAGGTCGAGCAGGAAACTTCTCGTACCTCTTATAGGTTACCTGACCTATGGGTCCTATACACCGATGGCACTTTTAATGCGTCAGGAACTGGACTGGGACTCATACTCGAGGTCCTAATGGGAGAAGTCATCCGCCAATCCATATGGTGACCCGATATGACTAACAATGAGGTCGAGTACAAGGTCGTAATTGCAGGAGCTAGCTCTCAAGTACGGAGAACGACGAGTCATCCTCAGGTACGACTCACAACTCGTTGTCAACCAAGTCACAAGGACTTTCCAAATCAAATAGCAGAGGCTACAAAAGTACGAGGCAGAAATTCATAAACTACTACCAGAATTCGACGAATGTCAACTCGACCGATACCTCGAGCACAAAACATTGAAGTAGATGGCCTCTCCAAGTTAGCAGCAGCCACCAAGAACATTACAAAACAAAACGTGGTTACCTCCTCCACTCGTCAATAGACCAACTTGAGGTACACTTTGTAAATTTGACTTGGGACTGTCGCAACCGTATTATAGCATATTTACAGGAGGGAGTACTCCCATCAGAAAGAAAAGAAGCCAAAAATCTTCGGATACAGGCGGCCAGATATAACATCATAAACCACGACCTATACAAAAGAACGTTTGGCGGCCTTTTGGCGAAATGCCTAAGGCCAAACCAAACAAGACGCGTCCTCGAGGAAGTACACAAAGGCCACTGCGGTGCCCATACCGGCAACCGAGCCCTCTTCAGATGCCTCATACGAGAAAGATATTATTGGCCCACCATGAAAAAGAAAGTTGTCGACTTCGTCAGGAAGTGCGACCAGTGTTAGAGATACGCTCATGTGATATACCAAGCCGGTGAGCACCTCCACTTGGTCACATCGCCATGGCCATTCATCAAATGGGGAATGGACATTGTCGTACCCCCTCCAGCAAGACGAGGTAATATATGATTTCTGTTGGTTTCAACTGACTATTTTTCCAAGTGGGTAGAAGCAGGTGCATTCGCCCAAATACGCGAACAGGAAGTTGTCACATTCATAAGGAGGAACATCATATGCCGCTTCGGCATCCCCGAAGAAATCAACCGTGACAACGGACTCCAGTTCACAGGGAAAAAGACCACCGAATTCTTCAAGAAATAGCACATCAAGCGAATACACTCCATGCCATATTACCCTGCCGGCAACAGCCAAGTCGAGTCCTCCAACAAAACAATACTAAACATCTTGTAGAAAAATCTTGAGGACGCCAAGGGACTATGGCTGGAATTGCTACCAGAAGTGTTGTGGGATACCACACCATGCCAAAAACAAGCACAGGAGAAACGCCATATTCACTATTCTATGGGACTGACGTGGTGATACCAGCTAAGGTCGGGGAACCAAGTTTGAGATATTACAGTGAGAGCGGACCAAGCAACAACGAGAACAGAAAGCAAGACCTCGACAAAGCGGAGGAGCGAAGAGACATGGCTTACATAGGAATGATAGCCCAAAAATAGAAAGCAAAATGATATTACAACAAAAAGGACGAAGTACAACCACTCAAAGTCGAGGACTATGTACTCAAAGCCAAAACACATGCGAGAAAAAACCCAAGAGAAGGTAAACTAGGAACCAATTGGGACGGTCCACACAAAATCACGATAGCAGCAAACAAAGGATCATTCCAACTAGAAACAATAGAGGGAAGGCTACTACCAAACAATTGGAACGTCGCCCACCTCAAATAATTCAACTTCTAAGAACGGACGCCCTCGAAGTCGTACTCTTTTTCCCTCGCCCTGGTTTTATCGGTGAGGTTTTTAATGAGGCGACATCTCGAAGTTTAAGCATAATTCATCGCCCTGCCTATCGACCACTTCTCCAGGACGAATGATGAAGGGACTTGGTAGACTAGAACTTCTCCAATGTATGTATGGAAAAAACAGAAACATGTTATATTCTCCAATGAATGAAATAAACAAAGAAGCATATTTGCACAACTCCACCAAGTCATTTACATTCTACATTCGACCTCGCTCGAATTACTTTACATTTGACCTCGCTCGAATTACTTTACATTCGACCTCGCTCAAATTACTTTACATTCAACCTCGCTTGAATTACTTTACATTCGACCTCGCTAGAATTATTTGACATTCGACCTTGCTCAAATCGTTTTACATTTGACTCGCTCGAATTATTTGATATTCGACCTCACTCGAATTGTTTTACATTAGAATTGCTCGAATTATTTGACATTCAAACTCACTCGAGTTACTTTACATTTGACCTCGCTCGAATTGTTTTACATTCGACCCGCTCAAATTATTTGACATTCGACCTTGCTCGAATTACTTTATATTCGACCTCGCTCGGATTACTTTACATTCGACCTCGCTCGATAGTCGACCTCGCTCGAATTGTTTTACATTCGACTCGCTCGAATTATTTGACATTCGACCGCGCTCGAATTATCCTCGCTCGAATTACTTTACATTCAACCTTGCTTGAATTGTTTTATTCGACTCGCTCAAATAATTTCACATTTGACCTCGCTCAGATTACTTTACATTCGACCTCGCTTGAATTACTTTACATTTGACCTCGCTCGAATTGTTTCACATTCGACCTCGCTTGAATTACTTTACATTCGACCTCGTTCGAATTGTTTTACATTTGACTGGCTCGAATTATTTAACATTCGACCTAGCTCGAACTGTTTTACATTAGACTTGCTCGAATTATTTGACATTCAACCTCGCTCAAATTACTTTACATTCTACCTCGCTCGAATTGTTTTACATTCGACTCGCTCGAATTATATTGATATTCGACCTTGCTTGAATTACTTTACATTTAACCTCGGTCGAATAGTTTTACATTCGACTTACTCGAATTATTTGACATTCGACCTCGCTCGAATTACTTGACATTCGACCTCGCTCGAATTACTTGACATTCGACCTCGCTCGAATTACTTTACATTCGACCTCGCTCGAATTACTTCACATTTGACTCGCTCGAATTATTTGACATTCAATCTCGCTCGAATTGTTTTACATTCGACCTCCATCAAACTATTTGATTCTCGACCTCGTTCGAATCAATCAAACCTTGAACTCATTTTAGCTAACTAATACCCAGCTCCAAGTCGGTCTATTTTCGACTCCGCCAAAATCAACATTACATGAAAACGGCCGAAAAATCAAGGACTTTCCCACATAGCAAAAAAAGGGAGAACGGGAATCCGAAAATACATAGAAAAAAAATTGTTTCATTTCAAATTGTTGGATTACAATATCTTTTTACAAAGGGCTTGTGAGCACGTAATTTTTGCCCTATATGAACTACTCCCATAAATTCAAGAAAAATAATTTTTTCCCATTATTTGCAATTTCATAGATTTTGTAGCATTTTTTGTTAATTGTTTTCATTTGTCTACGCATGTTGATTTTGATTAAATTATGAAAAAATACAACAAAAAAAAATGTTACATTTGCATTTAGGATTTAATTTAGAATTTTGGAATTAATTAGTAATTAGGTGTTTTATAAAAATGGGAAAAATCACAAAAAAATAGTTTATTTTGCACTTTTTATTTTTAATTTGGAATTTTGGTAGTTTTTCCTTAATTTGGTTTTAATTATTGTGGTGATTGTTATTTAGAGTTAGTCAATGTAATTGGATAGCACAATATGATTAGGAATTAATTTAGTTTATTTTTAATTTTAATTTGAAAGAAATTAGAAAAAAGAAGTAAAAAGAAAAGGCAAAACAAAAGAGTGTTAAGTCATATTTGGGCCAAATTAATTTGAAGTCAGCAAGCCCAATCGAAATTACCCCAAAAACCCATCCGGTCCATGCCCAAACACACCCTTAACCCGGTCCACTTCCCCCCACTTACCCAACGACCCCGTTTAATGCCCTGTCATCACAACCGTTGGATCATAGATATCCAACGGTCCAGAACTAACCTTTCCCCCGTATATAAGTGTTGGAACCCCACCCCATACCCTCAGAACCCCCCATCTAATCGTCTCTCTTCTTCAGAAACCAAAGAAACCCTAGGTCGCCGCCCCTATTCTCACCACCTTAAGCCTGGAGGCGCCACCTCCTCTCACCCTCAAATTAACACCCCATGACCACCAAGTCTCCCTTATCCCAAATCTCTAACCCTTTACTCTCGAATCTTACCCGAACTCCTTGAATATTAGATCAAAGGGTGAACCCCAAATCTCAAATGTTCAAATCGGCAGGCCTGTTTGAAGACTTAAGATTGTAATAGACTTTATTCGTGTTTTTTCACATGAGAACACACGCTTAAGGTCTATTTCGGTCAAAGAAATCAAAGAGTCCGTCGAAGTTTTCAAGTTTGCATTTGTCCAAGTTTTAGGTACTGTTCCGGTCTTTGTCTTTTATTTTATTGCATTATTCTTCTTTTTCTTTAACATAGCTTAGATGCATGTTGTTGTTCTGTGTCCTCACCTCATTTCTTCATGACTTGTTTGCCTTTCGTTCATTTTTCTTTTTTGTTTGACTGATTATGCTTAGGGACAAGTTAGTTTATCTGTGTAGTCAATTAGCCCGTTTATTTTTTCTTCCTTTGCTTGGTTTTATTTTAACAATTTTCTCTTTTGGCCTTTTAAGAAATGTCGATTAGTCTGTTAAAATATGGCCATTTGGCCAAGATTGAATTCAAATTGGGAAATCAGAAGGCCCGAGTGGGAAAGGGTTTGAATGGCTTTTGAGCCCAGGTTTGTTTCAACCTACTGGGTCAACTTGACCCGTATTTGGTTGGGGGTAAATATCAGGGGTTGTAAGGGTAGTTTGGGGAAATTGGGGTAGGGAATCTTGCTATAACATAAATAGAAAACTTCTTAGAAGCTGACTTGGGGACTAAATGAAATTGGACATTTAAACTAGGGATTTATAAGCTAAAATGAAAATTTCAAAAGGGGCAAAGCGCAAAACTAATGGAATTCTGCAGCCCTAAATGCCTTGCCTATAAAGGCTCTTTAACTTGGCATTCAAGGCAGACTGAGAAGAGAGAAAAATCCCTGAAACTGAAACGGCTAGGTTCTTTAAGAGAATCTTGAATTCTCTGCATTTCTTGTTTAGAAAAGTGCTTAAATCCTGCATATTTGGTACTTTCTGGTTTCATCTAGTTGGGAAACTTCTTTTTCTGAAAAATTAAAGTCCTACATCTTGGGTTCAATGGCTTGAATCTGGTTTACCTGAAGATTGGTTTTGAGTTTTGTTATTGGGGTTACTGTTTGATTGAAGCTGAGTGTTGTTATGTTGTTGTTGTTGAATATTCACCCCTTCTATTTCTCTTTTGATTTCCAGGTACTTCCCGGATCCCATTAACCTATGAATTGCACATCAAAGCTTTGTAAACAACCTGGGCTTGCGTATGAATAAGAATGAGTTTGAACAAAGATATATGTTCTTTAGATATCAGTTGTGTGTTCTTTTGATGTATTAAACTTACTGTTCGAATCTTCCTCTATGTGAATTTTAGCTTGGCATTCTAAGCTCTAGTGTTGTCTAAACTCTCTTGCATCTAATGTCTACAATGCATGAGTCTTATTAGTCAAATGTAGCAGTAGTTCATTCAGCTTGAGTGGCTTCTTTGATTTCTGAAGTCAGAGAAATTTTAATGTTGTTAGTATAAGCTGTAGATGCAGATTTGGTATGCACTTTTAGATTTTGTTGTTAAAAATGTATGATGAATTTTAGTTGTATTAGCTGAACTCTTGTCATTATTGAAATATGGATATCATCAGGGACTAATCTATAGGTTGTATGATAGCGTTGTGTTGATTTTCAAGTGTAAATAAAGCATACTGTTGTGTTTGATAACATAAGTAAAAGCAAGAAAGGTTTTGATGATTGTCACATTTGGAAATATTAGTCCTGAATTTTGGGTCTGATTTTGGTTTTATTTGGTTGGTAGATTATTTCTTCATACGTGGGTTTGAGATCATCAGTGATCTATGTTAAATCACAAAATTGAACAAAAATGAATTTTGGGCAGTACACACTCGTTTGTTCACATAGAAAAGCATGTTGGGTCTTGCTTACATGTCAATAAGTTTCTCAAACCATTTCTCAATTGAATTTTGACCTTCCTTGGGGTAGTGATGTTCTCTTAGATTGCCATGTGACAGAAAATGTAAAGTTAATTTTACATTCAATGTTGACTCATGGAATTAATGTTTAAGTGGGTATATTCGGCTACCAGCTTTTGACCCAATTTTGTTGGTTTTCCCTTTCAGCGACTTGGTCGCCAAACTGGGCTTCATTTTGGGCTTGTTTGGTCCTTATGCTGACTTATAGTAAAGGGTGTGTGACGACCTGACCCCTCATCTCATGAGAACCGATCTGTTTCCCCTATTTCCTTCTTCGTTATGCTTCACTATCAGTGTCTTTTGTGAACGAGTTGAATTGGGTTGATTTTTGGAAGGAAATGAGACACTTAGTCTCTTTAAGAAAGGCTTATTTTGGCAAAGTCAGCCGGATATTAACCTATGAGTTAGAGGGCTTGGATGTGTATTTCAACAATTCGGTTAGCTTCGGGGGATGATTTGTGACTTAGGAGTGTGATCGAAAGTGATTTTGGAGGTCCGGTGTAAAATTAGGCTTGAATTGGTAAAGTTAGTATTTTGGCGAATTCCAATTGATAGGTGAGATTTTGATCTGAGGGTCGGAATGGAATTTTGAGAGTTGCAGTAGCTTCGTTAGGTGATTTAGGATGTTTGTGCAAAATTTCAGATGATTTGGAGGTGATTTGGTTGGGTTTTTTTATCGAATGCATGTTTCGGAAGCTTTAGAAGAATTTAGGCTTGAATTCGATGAGAAATGAGGATTTTTGTGTTCTTGGATGTGTTTTTAGGATTGGAACAAGTTTGAATAATGTTGTTGGATACATTGGTACTTTTGGTTGAGGTCCCGGGGGCCTCGGGGTGAGTTCGGATAGTTAAACGGAGAGTCTTGGAATTTTTGCAAGGTAAAGGACTACTGGTATCTGGTATCTTCGCACCTACGGTTATGGGACCGTAGGTGCGGTTGCGCAGAAGCGAATGGAGGATCGCAGAAGCGATATTTGGCTTGGGTGTTATTTCCGCAGAAGTGGTTGGGGAAGCCGCAGATGCGGGAATGAGGTCGCAGAAGCGGGCCTTGGGACTTTGGGAATTTCCGCAGAAGCGGAAGTCGCAGAAGCGACAATTGGATCGTAGAAGCGAGATGACTGGACAGATTCAATAATTAGTCATCTTCGAAAATTTTTGAAAGAGCAACATATTTCACTTCGGACTTGGAGAGCTTTTGGGCGATTTTGAAGAGGGTTTCGAGGGCTTTGATCAGGTATGAATTCTTGGACTTAGAACATGATTTTTTGGTGTAAATACATGGATTAGAACTGAAAACTCAAGGAATTAAAGGTCAAAAATGGTGGTTTAGGGCTTGAACCTAAGAGAGCTTAAATTAGGGATTTGAGGGGTCAAATGAACTCCGATTCTTGTGATTTTGATATGTATAGACACGTGGCTAGATAAGGAATCCATTGGTGTGAAAGTTTTTGAGTTTCGAGAAGTGAGCCCAGGGCTCGGGTTTTGCTAATTTCAGAAATTCTTGTTGTTTTACGATTATTTCGATTGGGTTTTGTTCCCTTGACATATTATGACGGATTCGTTGTGGTTTTGGTCAAATTCGACGTGCGGGGAGGTCGATTCGAGAGGCAAGTGCATAGCGAGCTAGACTTTTGGCCAGCTTGAGGTGAGTAATAGATGTAAATGATGCTCTGAGGGTCTGAAACCCCGTATTTGCACATTGTAGTGCTATGTTGAGGTGACTTGCACACCGGGTAGCGAGCGTGGGGTAGAGCACCATTGGAGATTGTGACTTGGCCTGTCCCGGTAGATGAATATACTGCGTATTTGACTGAAATTCATTTATTATCATTATAATTTGAGCTGCTTGCTATATTTGGGCTTCGTGCCGATTGATTCAATCCTTCAGGGATTGTTATTACTGGTTTCTTACCATTATTACATACTAATAAACTCAGTCCTGGTTTTAATACTATTTTGTAAACTAAGCCACCTTCTCTCTCACTTGAAACTTAATTAATATTTTTAAAGGAAGTTTAGGCTGAATAATTCTATATTGTTGTGCCCGAGGGGCTTATGTGATTTTGGACTGATTATGGATCGGGTTGCGCGCCGTAGCGGTACTGTATTGATATTGATATGAAGCCAAGGGCCTGGTTGATTCCACGAGATGGCTTATTATTGCGCTTGGGCCGTAAGGGGCCCCTTCCGGAGTCTGCACACCCCCAGTGAGCACAGTCGACGATATATAAATAGAGCGGGCTGCACGCCGCAGCGGGTACTAGAGAGTACCGATTTATGTGTTGCATTGCATATTTGATTGGCATCTACTTATTTATCTGTTGTGGTATTCCCTTAAGCGTTTTCATTGATTTATTGATTTCATGCTGTTGGGTTCGAGTTGTTGTATTTATAGAACTACTTTGTGCTTATTCAGGACTTCTTATTCTCAGCCTTTATTTATGTGTATTACTCACTGGGTTGGAAATACTCACTTTACTCCCTACACCATGTGTGCAGATTCAGGTGCACCTACTAAGGCTGAGTGAGACTTTTCTCTGTTGAGCATTACATCCGGGAGCATCAAGGTAGTTGTATGACGTCCGCACTCCTGATCTTCCCATCTATCCTATTTATTTTTATTCTGCATTTCTTCAGAACATTATGTAGTAGGTTGACACTCTTATTTTATAGGCTCAGACTTGTGACACCGGATCATTTGGGCTGGGCAGTAGTAAGTCTATCTGAGATTCCACATGTTATAACTTTATTTTGGATTTTTGTTATTAAGACTTAGTAAATGGTCTGTATTAAATTAAACTATGAACTGTGGTTAATTGGTTAAGGATGTTAGAATGGTCAGGCTTGCCTAGAAATGTGTTGGGCGCCATCACGACCGGGGTTAGTATCGTGACAAGTTGGTATCAGAGCCTAGGTTAATTGGTCTCACGAGTTATGAGCCGGTTTAGTAGAGTCTCATGGATCGGTACGGAGAAGTCTGTACTTATCCTTGAGAGGCTGCATAACCTTTAGGAAAACTTCACATTCTTGAATTCTTATCGTGCGTCCTTGATTCATCTTGAAAAGAAACTCTTGAAATTCCTTCCACGTGTTTGTACGCGCGCATGAGCGCTCAGTTTTAGATGTGCCTTGATGGCTTGTGATTCCCTGATTGAGGGGCGAGATGTAATCTCTGTGAGTTTATGTTGCGCTAGTCTGGAGGACTTGAGGCCGGATCATTTTTCTATGGCTTGAGCACCAAGGTGCTGATTGTGTGAGCAAGTGTTTTGAACTTATATGTTCGGCATTGCCCCTATTAGTAGGAGTGACGGCTGGTTAGCTACGTGGTGAGTATGTTAGTGCAGTAAGGTGCATCTATGTGACTTGGAGGTGATGAGGAAGGCCTATTGGATGATAGAATAACTATAAGGTGTTTGAATTTCATTGCGATTCGAGGTATAGCCCGAGTTATGGGCGCGTAAAGAATCTTTTCATGTTTCTAGTTGAGAGTGAAGTAAAAAAAAATTATGTAGCGGTATGATTTCAGACTCAGAAAGACTTAGCGACTGCGTACAGTTTAGGACAGTGGAAGGTATATAGAAATAGTAGTTGGAGGCAAAGCAGGTGGATCATCTCCTGCGGAGTGTTCTAAAGTTGTGTGATCCTTATGTTATCTATCAGAAAATCTCATTTACAAGTGAAGAAAATGTGTTGAAATCTAAATTGGATCGCCTAGAGAGTGGGCTTTGCTGTTGTGTGAGTGAATACGAGATTTGCAGAAGAGTTAAAAAAAATTTAGATGATTTGTGTTTCCACAAGCTTATGAAGGATTGAGTTTAATCTCACTATGGTATTAATGCATCAATGGAATATGTGCATTATGAGTTGTTGGGAGTGTTTTGATCTATGGCTTCGAGCCAAGTTGGGGAGTTTTCTATTGATTAGCTAATTGCACAGTTATGTGTTGTGTTTGTTTCGATTTGAGGCATGCTGGCGAATCAGTTCTGATTGCGGAAATTGAGTCGAGGATGGCACGAGTGAAGCAAAATTTTGACAAAGGTTATATGGTGCTTCGTAGTTGTGTAAGAATCACATGATGTCTTAAGTTGTTGTTGGTAAAGAATGCTCGGTGCATGGAGCAGGAAGATGTTTGTTTGTATTAGGATGAGGTCATATCCTGCAGTGTTAGAGTGCTAATGAGGCACGGGTGGTTATGTTCGTTTGATCAGGTGAATTGCAGTTTGAATAAGAAGTAAATGACTCTCGAGAATGATTTTAATGTGTTCAAGATTCTACATCTAACAATCAGGTTTCTTAAGGTTGTGTATGTGGTTAGAGACTGTGTTTTCATTGGAAAAGGTCAAGACTTATGGTATTTTTATGTTAATTATGGGATTCTATGTATCAGTATCTAGAAAGTAAAGGTAACGGATTTAGATTCGCATGAAGTTCTTCAGAGTAAAGTATTTTGGAATTTGGTGTTTCTGGGAATATTTGAGAGAGGATTCATTGGCTTATGGGTGTTAGATAGTGTGGTCTTGTGCTTGGGTCTCGTGTAGTGAGCCTGGGTTGAGGAACTGTAGTGCTACAGCAAGGGGGAATATCAAGTTAATGATGAATCAGTAGGGAAATTAGATAGATGGAATAGCTTGATAGTAGACCAAATCAGTATGGTAAGGATATGATTAATTCTTCGTATGTGTTCGAGGTAATGAGCCCTTACAAGTATTTTGCAGCAATGCTCTTGGGTTTTGATGGCTTGCTTAGATTGGTCGAGTTAGAAAGATTCCATCCTGGCAGTTTAATTTATGCAAACGGAATTGAGAGAGTTCTTGTTGATTTCTACCATGGTTGAAGAGGTGTATTTTCTATGAATATGAGAGACATGGAATGTGTAATGATTTTTCTTCTAGATGGGATCAATGGAAGTTCTTGACTAGTTGAGTGCGTAGATATCTGTGGCTCGGAAGGGAGATAAAAGTTTTCCTGCTATCCTTGGATGGTATGGTATATGCGGTATGTTGTGGAGGATCGAGATTTGCATGTACGAGGTTTCAGTTCAGTTTTGAAAAGAATTTCATAAAACTCTTAGGCAACAGGTAGCCTCAGATAATCAAGTAAATGGTGCTGCTAATTGGAAGCGATTTGATGAGAGTATATGTCTCAGAAAAAGGGTAATGTGACTAAACTAATAATACTTTGGTAGTATTGCGGCATTTTCTTATTGGATCAACTGGTGGTATTCGAGTTCACTTGGTGGCACAGGGAAATTTTAAAGTATCTATCATGGAGTGATGAGGTATTTAAGGTGTAGTATGCTTTCAGATGGCAAAATTGGGAGCAAGTATGGTAATTTGTGTGCTATATGGAGTTGGAGACTGGGAGTTCTCATGTACAGGCTATGTTGTGGTTATGGATCGTGTGTAGCGGCAACGTTTAACGGCTATCGGGATTTGGAGACTCGAGTGGATCTTTATTTGCTGGTATGTTAGATTTTGGATGTGATGTCAGAATTCAGACTGGTTGTCTCAGTGTTGGGTTATTCTGGACTATTGCGCTATGGGCTATGCCAGAAATGCCACGGGTTGAGTGGCGAGGTGCATCGGATTATGTTCTAGAAGAGTGGTTTATATTTCAAAGAACATCGGACGGCTGGGAAGGGTTGCTTTTCTTAATTGGGCCTTCGTGATGGATGTCAGTGCAGAGGTTTCTACTATTGATTCAATTTTGGAGTTGAGGGACTTTTCGGATGCATTTCTTGTGGCCGGGCATGTCGTCGGGCGAGGCTGTGGAATTCGGTATTGATTTGGTGCCGAGCATCATATCGTATGGCTCCGGTAGGAGCTGTAGTAGTGGAAGGAGCAGCTTCAGGCTTCCTTGATGATGAGTTCATTGGCAGGTCAATGTGGATGCGTGTTTAGCTTGAGTTGGCTTGGTTGGCCCCGAATTGTATTATTGAGGGATAGGTTGATTCGATCGCTATTGAGCTTGTTAGTGATCTGAGGAGAGCTATGAGTTGCTTTTCGGCGTAATGAGATGTTATGATTTGTTGGTTATGGGCACATGTGGTGTGGTTCTATTGGGGATTCACAGTGAAAGTTGAGCGGGAAGAGTAATTGGGTGTTGCTCGGTAAATAGAGTATTGGTTATGACCTATCGGGTTGCATGGCGTATGTTATTTGTTTCACTGTGGGTGTAATGAATTGCTTTGGTTCCAGACATCAAATTGTGCATGGTTGTCGATTTTGAGCATAGTGACTTGAGGTGTTTCATGTATAACAGTGTTTGGATAGGATCGCGCATTATAGCGAGGCCACGTGGAGATATGACCTTTCGAGGTAGATTCAGGTGTTCTATTTCTATGATGTGAGATGGGTTCTCAGCCTTGTATTATGATGGTACTGATGAGCTTGAGGTACAACTCTTTCGTTTGAGTTATTTTTCATGATTTGAGTATGTTCAAACCGTTTCTTATTGGTGCGCGCATTATGCAAGTTGTGGCTTAGGCCTATATTGAGGTGTCATATCACCAGAGTGGTGTGTTGGATTAGAGGTGATCTTGGGGTCACTAATGAATACGAACGGATTTTATTTCAGCTTGTTGGAAGGATAATATCGAGGTTCGGATCGGAATCTGCTGTGGTATAGCCAAAAGGGAAGTGACTTCGTAAATGGTTGACCTGAGAGATGGTTACGGTTTATTACATGTTTCATTTATCATTAGCAGTATATAGAAGTGTTGGAATAAGACCTTAGTTGATAAGAGGTTTTTTACCGGTATTCGGATGTTGTGGGCAACTGCTGTGAATAGAAGTTATCGTTTCGAGTGTTTGGGTTATGTAGTATATCATATGATTGCACCTGAGGTTGCAGGTATGGGTTATTATAGCTGGTTCGGGCTTATTCTGAGTATAGATGTCAGGTTCTGATCTTGTGTATGATTTCAGAAAGTGCAATGTGCTTCTATGGTTTATGGACTAGATGGATTGTGAAATTTCAGCTATGTTGTATTATCAGACCTATGCGAGATAGGGTAACGTGGGATCACCCCCGGGTATATGCTTGGTAAGGTCATTCAGCTATTGGTTGGCTTCTAGGACAACCCTGGGTACGCTCGAGGATGAACGTTTGTTTAAGTTGGGGAGGATGTGACGACCCGACTCGTCATTTCATGAGAACCGCTCTGTTTCCCCCATTTCCTGCTTCGTTATGCTTCATTATCAGTGTATTTTGTGAACGAGTTGAATTGGGTTGATTTTTGGAAGGAAATGAGACACTTAGTCTCTTTAAGGAAGGCTTGTTTTGGAAAAGTCAACCGAATATTGACCTATGAGTTAGAGGGCTCGGATGTGGATTCCGATGATTCGGTTAGCTTCGGGGGATGATTTATGACTTAGGAGTGTGATCGAAAGTGATTTTGGAGGTCCGGTGTAGAACTAGGCTTGAATTGGCGAAGTTAGTATTTTGGCGAATTCCGGTTGATAGGTGAGATTTTGATCCGAGGGTCGGAATGGAATTTCGAGAGTTGCAGTAGCTTTGTTAGGTGATTTGGGATGTGTGTGCAAAATTTCAGATGATTCGGAGGTGATTTGGTTAGGTTTTTTGATCGAATGCGTGTTTCGGAAGTTTTAGAAGAACTTAGGCTTGAATTTGATGAGAAATGAGGATTTTTGTGTTGTTGGATGTGTTTATAGGATTGGAACAAGTTTGAATAACGTTGTAGGATACATTGGTACTTTTGGTTGAGGTCTCGGGGGCCTCGGGGTGAGTTCGGATGGTTAAACGGAGAGTCTTGAAATTTTTGCAAGGTAAAGGACTGCTGGTATCTGGTATCTTCGCACCTGCGGTTATGGGACCGCAGGTGCGGTCGCGCAAAAGCAAAGGGAGGATCGCAGAAGCGATATTTGGCCTAGGTGTTGTTCCCGCAGAAGCGGTTAGGGAAGTCGCAGATGCGGGAATGAGGTAGCAGAAGCGGGCCTTGGGACTTTGGGAATTTCCACAGAAGCGAAAGAAAGCCGCAGAAGCGGAAGTCGCAGAAGCAACAATTGGACCGCAGAAGCGAGATGACTGGATAGATTCATTAATTAGTCTTCTTCGCGAATTTTTGAAAGAGCAACATATTTCACTTTGGAGTTGGAGAGTTTTTGGGCGATTTTGAAGAGGGTTTCGAGGGCTTTGATCAGGTATGAATTCTTGGACTTAGAACATGATTTTTTGGTGTAAATACATGGATTAAATCTGAAAACTCAAGGAATTAAAGGTAAAAAATGGTGGTTTAGGGCTTGAACCTAAGAGAGCTCAAATTAGGGATTTGAGGGGTCAAATGAACTCCGATTTTTGTGATTTTAATATGTATAGACACGTGGCGAGATAAGGAATCCGTTGGTGTGAAAGTTTCTGAATTTTGAGAAGTGGGCTCGGGGCTCGGGTTTTGCTAATTTTGGGAATTCTTGTTGTTTTTCGATTATTTTGATTGGGTTTTGTTCCCTTGGCATATTATGACGGATTCGTTATGGTTTTGGTCAGTTGACACGTGAGGAGGTCGATTCGAGAGGCAAGAGCATAGCGAGATAGACTTTTGGCCGGCTTGAGGTGAGTAATAGATGTAAATGATGCTCTAAGGATCTGAAACCCTGTATTTGCACATCGTAGTGCTATGTTGAGGTGATTTGCAAGCCGGGTAGCGAGCGTGGGGTAGAGCACCGTTGGGGATTGTGACTTGGTCCGTCCCGGTAGATGAATATACTGTGTATTTGATTGAATTCATTTATTATCATTATAATATGAGCTGCTTGCTATATTTGGGCTTCGTGCCGATTGATTCAATCCTTCAAGGATTGTTATTACTGGTTTCTTACCATTATTACATACTAATAAACTCAGTCCTGGTTTTTAATACTGTTTTGTAAACTCAGCCACCTTCTCTCTCACTTGAAACTTAATTAATATTTTTAAAGAAAGTTTGGGCTGAATAATTCTATATTGTTGTGCCCGAGGGTCTTATGTGATTTTGGACTGATTATGGATCGGGTTGCGCGCCGCAACGGTATTGTATTGATATTGATATGAGGCCAAGGGCCTGGTTGATGCCACGAGATGGCTTATTATTGCGCTTGGGCCGTAAGGGGCCCCTCCCGGAGTCTGCACACCTCTAGTGAGAGCCGTCGACGATAAATAAATGGAGCGGGCTGCACGCCGCAGCGGGTACTGGAGAGTACCGATTTATGTGTTGCATTGCATATTTGATTGGAATCTACTTATTTATCTGTGTTGGTATTTCCTTAAGCGTTTTCATTGATTTATTGATTTCATGCTGCTAGGTTCGAGTTGCTGTATTTATAGAACTACTTTGTGCTTATTCAAGACTTCTTATTCTCAGTCTTTATTTATATTTATTACTCACTGAGTTTGAAGTACTCACTTTACTCCCTGCACCATGTGTGCAGATTCAGGTGCACCCATTGATCACGCTCAACTGTGTCTATAAAAAGACTAAGCGGACGTTGCAAATATAATCCGGGGTATTATGCCCAGAGTCGAATCCCACAGGGAATTAACGTATCAATCACTATCTTTAGATCTACTAAACTCTTTAGAACCAATTTCCCCAAACGTTTGAATCACTGTTGATGGTGTCTTTAATAACTAAAATTGCAAAGAAATAAATAGCTGTAAACTAGGGGTGCTAAGGTTGTAAACAATAATGAGAGAACGCTATGTAATGATTTCCCCTATTGATGGATTCCCTTCTGTTTATGCTTCATACAAATTTACCAACACATCTCTATCAATCATAAACGCTCTTCTTACCGTAAATCTCTCCCGAGTACTCACAGTAATTTACTAGTTGCACTCTCCCGAGATACACTAGCTTGTTGTAATTAACACAGTTCACTTAAGATTACACCCAAGGCTTCGTTATCCCTATTACCGCCTTTAAACCCTTGGTTATTGATCTTTCATATACTCTGGGAGTGGTGTTGTTCAATAATTAACTAAATATGCACTCTCTCCCGAGTTATGCACACTAAATAGGCACAGCTAATTGAGGATCCTATCAATTAACTACAACAAA
>MU671873.1:36052-46727 GCA_026770625.1 Nicotiana glauca
TGTCAAGCAGATTCTGACCTTCTCTCCAGGTTTTGCTCAAGAATGCCCCACCAACAGAGGCATCTACAATATTCTTCATGTTGTCTGATAGTCCCATGTAAAACTGTTATCCCAACATCTGTTTTGGAACACCGTGGTGGTGACACATAACCAACATTCCTTTAAACCTGCCCCATGTCTCATGCAGTGTCTCCATTGGTTTTTGTTTGAAGCTCACCATCTCATCAATTTGTTGAGCAGTTTTGTTGGGCGGGTGGAACTTGTTGTGAAATTGCTTGACTAACTCATCCCAAGTTTCTATAGAGTTTATGGGGAGTGAGTTTAGCCAAACCTGCGCAGCTCCTGTCACCGAGAATGGAAACAATAACAGCCTGATTGCTTCTGGAGTCACGTTGGGCTGCCTTTGAGTTTTGCAGATAGACAGGAAGTACTTCAAGTGCTACTGAGGGTCTTCTATTTGTGTCCCAGAAAAGAGTCCCTTGTTTTGCAACAAGTGCAGCATGTTATTTGTGATCTGGAACGATTCAGCTTGTATTGCGGGCACAACAATGGCAGTGGCCAAATTGTCAGCTGTGGGTTGCGCCCAGTCATATAGAGCACCCTCAGGCACAGGAGGTGCCACTTCTGTGGCATTTAATCCAGCTTGCTCATTCCTGATGTTTCTGTTGGGGTCGTTTACGTCTCCCATGTCAATTTCGAGTTTGTGTTTTTGTTGGGATTGTTGATGTCTTTTGTTGGCACGGTTCAATGTCCGGAATGTTTTCTCGGGTTCTGAGAGTCCTTCAAGTAGTTCTCCAGTCCTCGTAGAATTTCTAGGCATACACTTGTGCGACCAGATCAACAACCATCAAAATTTTAATGAAAAATTGGGTAGAGAGAAAACTGACTACACTAAGAATTTTTGTATTTCTGTCAATGGTAATTGATAATTCTGTTAAAGTTCCCCGGCAATGGCGCCAAAATTTGATCACGCTCAACTATGTCTACAAAAGACTAAGCGGGCGTTACAAATATAATCCGGGATATTATGCCCAGAGTCGAATCCCACAAGGAATTAACGTATCAATCACTATCTTTAGATCTACTACACTCTTTAGAACCAATTTCACCAAACGTTTGAATCACAGTTGATGGTGTCTTTAATAACTAAAATTGCAAGGAAATAAACAGTTGTAAACTAGGGGTGCTAAGGTTGTAAACAATAATGAGAGAACGATAAGGTAATGATTTCCCCTATTGATGGATTCCCTTCTGTTTATGCTTCACACAAATTTACCAACACATCTCTATCAATCATAAACGCTCTTCTTACCGTAAATCTCTCCCGAGTAATCACAGTAATTTACTAGTTGCACTCTCCCGAGATATACTAGCTTGCTTTAATTAACACAGTTCACTTAAGATTACACCCAAGGCTTCGTTATCCCTAATCCCGCCTTTAAACCCTCGGTTATTGATCCCTCATATACTCTGGTAGTGGTGTTGTTCAACAATTACCTAAATATGCACTCTCTTCCGAGTTATGCACACTAAATATGCACAGCTAATTGAGGATCCTGTCAATTAATTACAACAAACACATAGTTGAACAAATAAAGATTGAAACTAGCAATTTGTATTCACATAAACAAGAAGTTCATCCCCCAATAGGTTCCATCAAAATCTTAGACAAAGGATTTAGCTACTCATAACTATGGGTAAACAAACTAAAATAATATTCATCATAAAACTTGTAAGAAAAATCAAAGAAAAGAAGAAAGATGTTTTTGGTGATCTCTCACAATTGTTTCCCTTGCCAAAATACTCTCCAATACAATACATGCCTCTCTTGGGCGAAGTCTAGTGTTTAAAATAGGGTTTAGGTCTAAAAATCCCGTATTTTATACTTTAGTCCCTGAAGTTTACTGCATCCGCCGCGGTTCTGCCGCGATCGCGGTCAAACCGCGGCCAAACATGTTCTCTGAATCTCACTTTATCTGCAGCCTTCTTCCACCGCGGTTCTGCCGCGGTCGGGGTGGAACCGCGGTAGGTCTTCTTCAGGCCTGGTTTGAGCTGCTTCTCGAGGTTCACTTGGCGAAATTTTACGATTGGCCTCTTTTTCTCCATATTTGATCACAAGAGTACTCCATAGCCTTCTCTTGACATATATAACCTACAAAGCATGAAAATCACTAATAAAAGCATTTTGTTATCACTTTTGTCATCCAAACTATACAAGAAGGTGGTTATTTAGGGCCTAATTATAGTTAAATTGACCTATTATCACCCACTGAGGCTGAGTGAGACTTTTCTCTATTGAGCATCACATCCGGGAGCATCAAGGTAGCTGCATGACGTCCGCAGTCCTGATCTTCCCATCTATCCTATTTATTTTTATTCCGTATTTCTTCAAAACATTATGTAGTAGGTTGACACTCGTATGTTAGAGGCTCAGACTTGTGACACCAGATCATTTGGGCTGGGCAATAGTAAGTCTATTTGAGATTCCGCATGTTATAACTTTATTTTGGATTTTTGTTATTAAGACTTAGTAAATGGTCTGTATTAAATTAAACTATGAATTGTGGTTAATTGGTTAAGGATGTTAGAATGGTCGGGCTTGCCTAGCAATATGTTGGGTGCCATCACGACCGGGTTGGGGTCGTGACAGGATGTTTAGTCCTTGGCCTACGACCAGCTCAAAGTCCTTCACAATCAAACGTGGGTTGCTCATCAATTTTTTTTTACTTAACAGTAGTATAAAATAAGTAGAAGCCCAGCTCCTTTAATATTTAGATAGCTAAGTTCTTTTAAATAGTTGAGGTATGCCATGTTAAGTAGGACATATTTATGGCCCTCAAGAGTTTAGCTTGAATTCCCTTTAAGAATTAGAATCGAGGTGTGTCGTGCCGAACAAGACCTTAAAATGTATGGCCCTCGTTTAAGTAATATTTTTATCCTTAGAATCCGAGTTGTGACATTTAGCGAATTTTTCATGACCCTCGCAAAGTCGAAAATGCGTAGTTGCTTTAGGCGCGTAATTAATATTACCTTCCTAAACTCGGGTGTGCATTTCATGTGACCCAAATCCAAATCTTAACGACGTTAAATAAAATGTGTCTCGGACGGCGGGTGCATTTCATGTGGCACGGTCCAAAGACGTATTTTAGATGACGTTGAAATCTTCCTTAAAATAATTAAAAGCAGTTTAAAGTGAAAAGGCACATATGTTTAAAAGTGTTTTAAAATCAAACAAATAGGCCAATAATAACAGTTGAGTGACCGTGCTAAAATCACAGAACTCGGGAATGCCTAACACCTTCTCCCGGGTTAATAGAATTCCTTACCTGGATTTCTGCGTTCGCGGACTGTAAAACAGAGTCAAACTTTCCTCGATTCGGGATTTAAAACCGGTGACTTGGGACACTATAAATTATCCCAAGTGGCGACTCTGAATCTTTAAATAAATAAATCTCGTTTCGATTGTCACTTTAATTGGATAAAAGTCTCTTATACCCTCTTTCGGGGGTGTAGGAAAAAAGAGGTGTGACCGGGCTCGAAGACTCCCTCACAAAAATAGCAAACCCCAAAAAAAAAACTTAGGTACAAAAACTTCACGCCACATCACTCCCATCAACATACTCATCATCATACCAAGGATCAGAGGCAAGCCCATCCGCGGTGTCGTCATCATCATCCCCGCCGGCTGTACCAGGGTCGTAACCACAAGCTTCATAAGTGGCACGTGCCTTGACATGAACGCCCTAAAGCTCCACCTCGAAAACCTTCCCGGCGGCCTTCAAAGACTTGTACACATCAAGTTGAGCCTCGGCATGGACCCACATTTCATACGACTCTCGCGACACACCAGGATCGACAGAAGTATGAGATGTAGATGGTTGTGCCTGCTGTTGTGTCCTCTCGGCCCTCAGGACAACAACTTGCTCATTTAACTCGGACAACTTCGCCTCCAAACCCATGATCCACTCCTCTAACCTCGCCACCTTTAGCGCTGACATCTCCATCTCGTTAGCCCGCTCGGACCTGCAAACACGGAGGTTGTCATCTAGGACCGCCACCCCAACCGCAGCCTCACCTCCGGTTCGACCTCGGCCAATTCGATTTTAATCGTTACGACCAAATTCCCTCTAAATGGCTGCAAACAGGATCCGTTCATTAAGGAAGTCCAAGATCACGACCTCAACAAGCGGAGGGACTAACTGTATTGGTCAAAATTCGGATTAGACTTAATAGCTGCAAATGGACATGATCGAGGATCAAATCGACCACGGCATAAGGTCGAGGAGTCGTCCTAAGAAAGATTAGCGCCGAGGTCGAGCAACGGGTGTATGCAAATAGCGGTAGGATAAGTTAGAATAGAAAGAAGGAATATTCTATTGAATATTCTTTCAGTTGTACTTTTTTAGGGTTTCTCATGAATATCCCCTATAAATAGGAAGAGATAAAGAACAAAAAAGGGATCTTCACTTTCTGATAAAAGCACTTGTAAAGGGTTGACTATAAAGAATATACAAAAACTTGTCTTGTTCACTGATTACATTATTCAATATAGGTTGTTCGTTCACAAGATCCAAAGATTCCTTGTCTATCTTCATTATCTATCATCCCACGTTGCTGTCAGGAAAGGAGAATCATCCAAGTCACATAATATTTGAGTGATAAATCCCTTCTTATTATATTTATTATCATTATCTACATTTAATCCATGCTTCTATTACTTCATTCATTGGAAATCATTTTACATATACTTGATACTTATTATTCTTGAACACGGTGCCATATCATTGATATACCTTAGTTTTAGATCTACACTTTATTATGTTTAACTAGGATTCACCCTTTATTTCCTCATTAATTAGTTTAACAAAAAATTTAACCTTTTTGGTCAAACAGATAGAAGGAAACCGCTTTATGAGGTCAAAATTATTTTTTATGTATAAAGAGTAGATGTTGAATTTACTTATCTTGTTCATACATTATTTACTTTTTAATATTTCTAATTTTCTTGATAAAAAATCGTGGCTTCGCGTTGATATAGCTATTCTTCATTTAATGTGGTTTATATGACGTTAACCCAAAAGAAATTTAAATGTCCACACTACTAATTTCGGAAGGAGTAATAAAGAAAATTAATTAAAAGAATATTAAGGAAAAGAAAAATTAAGAGATCCATCAAATTCAATCCAACGGTTGTAATTTACCTACCTTTCTTTACAAATTCGTGGCGTAGCGTCTCATTCCCACTCTCACAAACAACCAACACCTTCGAACGCATATCCCAATGGCAACTATCAAGTCCATCAAGGCTCGTCAGATCTTCGATAGCCGTGGTAATCCTACGGTTGAGGTTCGTTCTCCTTCAAATCATCGTCCATTTCAGCCATTTACGATGTTCCCTATATTACATTCTTCGTTTATCGTTCTATCTCTGTGTTAAGTTTGTATATTACTTCTGATTTCAGACAGGTGTAGTATATTAGGTGTAAAATTGGTGATAGTTTATTTACTACTCGTTGATTTGTACATTGTGTAGGTTGATGTACATTTGTCAAGTGGTGTCTGGGCTAGAGCTGCTGTTCCTAGTGGCGCATCCACTGGTGAAAATTCTATTTCTGTTCGTTGTATTATTTTGAATTTTTACATTTTAACAGCATGGATGGGTTTGGAGTATTTACGCAGACATGCAAGCCAATTGATTATATTATAAGTATTTTGCCCCGAGGGCTTTCGTCCGGTAGAGCATGTTATAGACAGAAACCTGGTATTTAAGTGGAGAAGAGGGTAAGCTCATTATCCACCAAGTTTGAAACTGCGGCCCACTGGGGCTTTCTCTAAATTATACATAAGATGATGATTACTTTTAAGCTTTTAGCAAAAAAAATCCAATTATGGTTTTGTTGATTTAACCCTTTCTTGTTATGAGTTTCTGTTTGGCTGTTTAGATAAGAAAAGTGACCAACCATTGGTCACTTTTTTAGGCAAATGTGTTTAGCATCGGCGTTTTCCTAGAATTTTAAACCATTTGTATCTATAAGTATATTGCATTACAACGTACTTTTAATTTGGATGGAAATGTGAAGTGTGTGGTTTTGTTCTTGACATTGTAGCTTCCTCTGTTCCTAGTATCATCTATTGAACTCCGTCGAATTCAATTTCGTCGTTCATTTAACAGGAATATATGAAGCCCTTGAATTGAGGGATGGAGGGTCCGACTATCTTGGTAAGGGCGTTTCAAAGGTTGGTATTGCATCTCAGAACACGTATTGGTTGATTATACTGTTCACTGCTGACTGCTGGTTTGCTCCCTTCTTCCACTCATTTAGGCTGTAAACAATGTCAACTCAATTATTGGACCAGCTCTTGTTGGCAAGGTATATTTCCTCCTGTAATTTTTTTTTTTTAAACCTTTGAAGAGGATATTTCTTGGATTTGATGCTTATTTGGTTGGTGTGAAAGAGCACAATGCTTCTTATTATTGTGTTGAGTAGTGATATGCCTGATATGCGAGGTTCCCGCTTTGCAGGACCCAACGGATCAGACTGATCTTGATAACTATATGGTTCATCAGCTAGATGGAACGCAGAATGAGTGGGGTTGGTGCAAGCAAAAGGTATCCAAGAATAAGCTTCAACATTAAGTTCACTTAAGTTGTAATTATCAGAAGTGCACAAATTACCAATTTACTTGTGTTGGCTTTTTTGACAGCTTGGTGCAAATGCCATCCTTGCTGTGTCACTTGCAGTGTGTAAAGCTGGCGCTGCTGTCAAGAACATTCCACTTTATAAGGTATATCACACAATTGTTTTTTATGGAGTCCAATGCTCACTCAGCCAGTAATCAACTCTTTAAATCTTCTGTGGCCAATTAAAGTGGAGTCCAAATGGAAAGATATTGACCTCAAGACCCCATCCATTTCTTCTTCAATGTGGGAACATTTTGTATTTTGAATGTATTGTTCACGTAAGGGGGTAACAATCTTCTGTTTAAAGTTTGCTCTAATTGGTACTATTTCTATTACTATATTAGTTCTCCCCATCATAAGGTAATAGAATGGTGGCTACTTGTTTGCCCAAAAGAGAAAACAAAACATCCAACCCTCCATTCTCTTCTTTACGTATATCCAGTTTGAAAAAATATATGATTAAGAGTTACAATTTGAGCTGCCTTCTCTTTGCAGCATATTGCCGATTTGGCTGGTAACAAAAAGTTGGTTTTGCCAATTCCTGCTTTCAATGTCATCAATGGTGGGTCCCATGCTGGAAATAAGCTTGCGATGCAGGTATGTATTTTCTCCCGTTAAAAGATTTAGTTAAGTGATGTTTAGATAAAATATACTCATTAGCTGTTATGTACAGGAATTTATGATTCTTCCTGTTGGAGCTTCTAGTTTTAAGGAGGCCATGAAGATGGGTTGTGAAGTGTATCACCATTTGAAGGTTCCACGCAGTTGTTCTAGCTTCTATTCCCTTAGTATTTATTTGTCTCAAAAGTCAAGTTTAGTGGATATGTTTGACAATATTTGCATTAAAGAATGAGTTGTTCTTTCCTTTTTCCTGTTACCCTTTTGAGCTCCATTAGGCTAGAAAATATAGTAATCCCTATGCCTTATTTTATGTGACACTTGTCCAAAAAGCCTGTTACCTTTCTATATTTAAAAACTATTTAATCTTATCCATCTTCATTTTACCCTTAGGGACATAACTTTTTGGAATCCACTTCATGTTAATATTCACCTTTTTCTCAGAAAAGAGAAAATAGTAAAGGATATGTGGAACTCTCACGAATTCCCATTTTATTGATGTTACTAACGACAATTTTGGTAATCTGCATACTTTTAGCTTGTATCAAAGGTCCTTATTTCGTGAAACTCCAGGTACATTCAAACACCATCTCATAAAATGGGACTGAGGGAGCATTAAATGTGTTCGTACGCAATCCTTTTTCTCTTACTTATTTCGGTTGCTGATGACAGTTTAATCTAACTCTAGGCGGTGATTAAGAAGAAATATGGCCAGGATGCAACAAATGTTGGTGATGAGGGTGGTTTTGCTCCTAATATCCAGGTGAAGTGTAAATTAATGCAGGTGTGTGGCATACTGTTGAATTTACCCTGATATATGACATGATTATGGTTTCGAAAATTCAGGAGAATAAGGAGGGCCTTGAATTGCTAAAGACAGCCATCGAAAAAGCAGGTTATACTGGAAAAGTAAGCTCTTAACTGTGTTTTAAATCAGACCTTTTAACTGCTTTTAGATAATGTGGAAGCTAAGATTATCTTCCATTTAGGTTGTTATCGGAATGGACGTTGCAGCATCTGAATTCTATGGAAAGGACAAAATGTATGACCTGAACTTCAAAGGAGAGGTATATCCTTGCTGACTAGACCCTATTAGTGAATTCAGACAGTAATTTTGGTGTTGCTTTCTTTCAGTATTAGTTGATACTCAGAGGTTTGTATCTCTACAAAGAACATTGAACTGGATTTTCTGCATTGACATGACTTTGTAATCTTGATTGTTCTGAAGCCACATCATTTATGAGATTGCATACTTGGAAAATTGATAAATTGGATTTTGACCAAACTTGCTTACAAACCTTTCTTGGAACTCAACAATAGAGATTAAGCAGTAATAACCACTAACTGGGGATGATTACCTGCTTGGCAAATGGATATGCAACTGAGCTGGAAAGTATGAGACTCTTTATTGATATGTTTCATGTTTGATTTATCATCTAATCCGATTGCTTCAATCGTTTCATCTTTGCAGAATAACAATGGCTCCCAAAAGATCTCAGGCGACCAGCTCAAAGATTTGTACAAGTCATTTGTGTCTGAGTACCCTATTGTTTCAATTGAAGATCCATTTGACCAAGATGACTGGGAAACCTATGCTAAGCTCACTACTGAGATTGGGGAGAAAGTACAGATTGTGGGAGATGACCTTCTTGTCACCAATCCTAAGGTAAAATTGAGGCTTCTTACAACTAGTTGTCCTTCCTTGCTGAGAGATTCATGCTAAGATGTTCTATCACTAAAGATAACGAGTAGAGCACCTGGCTCTTGTGTGCTCGAGCTACTTTCTGTTTGCTTTTCAAAACCATATAATTATGAGCTGTATATGTGCAGAGAGTTGCCAAGGCAATCCAAGAGAAGACTTGCAATGCTCTTCTTCTTAAGGTATTTGATGCATCCTCTGAGTTAGCCACATTGCTAATGTGTCCCCTTACTTTGAAGATCACGCTGCAATATTTCATTTGGATTCTGTGTGCAGGTTAACCAAATAGGCAGTGTGACCGAGAGTATCGAAGCTGTAAAAATGTCTAAGCGGGCTGGTTGGGGTGTAATGACTAGCCACCGCAGGTAAGGAGAAATATAGTTATGCTTTGTTATTTATGACACTTGTTAATGGTCTTTGGCTTATTTGGTGCAGTGGAGAGACAGAGGATACCTTCATTGCTGATCTTGCTGTGGGTTTGTCAACGGTAATGTTGTTATAAAGGCATTTTTTGGCTAATCTAATTTATAGAGTTGACTCAGAAATATCCTTGGTATCAATTGGGTATTCTCCTGGAATCTTCTAGGGGCAAATCAAGACTGGAGCTCCCTGCAGATCGGAACGTCTTGCAAAGTACAACCAGGTAATTATCCCAATAGTACAGATCACTTTGATGGTATTACATGTTTCTTTCTGTAGTCTCTACACAAGTTCTGATTTCTCGCTCATTGCAACAGCTCTTGAGAATTGAAGAGGAACTTGGGTCAGATGCTGTATATGCTGGAGCAAGCTTCCGCACCCCTGTTGAACCCTACTAAACATGGATTGTTAGTCAGGAATGTGGAGGGGAGTCTCTTAGGCTGACCAAATTCCCAATAAGGAAATGGTCATTCTAGGATGGTAACTGACCCATTTTCAAATTCCAAACTTTAAAAGTTTTTATTCTGATATTTTGAGTCTTGACAATTCTGAACTGATAAATGGTTCTAGTAGGCAGAGCATATCTTATTCTGACTGCTGGTTTTGTAACCGGATGTGCAGTTTATAGTACTTTTTCAAGATTTTGATGTTCCGGTTTTGCATAAATCAAAGACTTTGCCTTCGCCGATTAGGTTGCCTTGTTGATGAATAGAGGCGAGCATTTCTTGAAAGGGAAACCTCAGTTAGGGAATCTACCTTAATTTCATCCTGTGATGATGAGTTCAGTATACTAAAACTAAATAATATGTAGAATAACTAACTTTTTGTGCCGGTAGAGATATCTCCCTGTCCTATTGTGCTCTGGGATGTGGAACCAACTTTGTCATTTCAGAAGGATTTCAGCGGGTCTTTTGTTAAGGAGGAACATTTTCAATGTGATCCATTATGTGTACATGGACCGGGTTGGTTCGATTTTATCAAAACCGAATCAAATCAATTATATCGGTTTGGATTGGTTCGGTTTTGTCGGGTTTTCGGATTTTTTTGTTACATGAATATTATTTCAATCTTACGTTATTAAAATTATAGATAAAGCTTTGATAAGTGAATATATGTTTAGTAAATATGGAAAAAATTGACAAACATATGATCTATTAGAATATTCTAATGGGAAAAATATTTTAGTAACACATGATAGTTATTTTCTTAGTCGTCTAACAATAATTTTTCGTTAATTTATGCTTTCAAGGTTAATA
>MU671873.1:52939-95290 GCA_026770625.1 Nicotiana glauca
GGTAGAGGTATCTATTTCATTGTAATTCATCCCAAAATTAAATAAGAATTCTCTCTCTCTACTTTTCTCTTTAATACTCTTCTTCTTCTTTTATTGTTTTATAACAAAATATGAAAAAAGCTAAACTATGAAAAGTTTAAATATTACGAAAAGAGTAAAAATAATTTATTTATTTATTTATTTTTATTTTTTGGAGAATTGCCTAAAGTGTTAGAGAAAAGAAAGAATATAGAATTTTTTTTGAAGAAAGAAAAAGAAGAAAAATCATGCTGGCTATGGGGTTCGAACCCATGCGCACTTATGTGCAGAAGATCTTAAGTCTTCCCCCTTAACCTCTCGGGCAAACCAGCTGTTTTGCTTTGTCTTATTGATTAAAATTATTTATAACAAAACTGAATATGCTGAAAATATTAATTCAGTTAATCTTTTATTTATTTATTTATTTATTTGGAATCTTCCTGTGTGTATGTGTTTACTTCGTTTAAAATTTTGTCTTACTAACACTGATAACTACTCTTTTTGATGTTCATATAACTACAAGTACCAATTTTGACTTGTTGAGTAATCTATTACGTTCTTTATTTGTGTGAAAGTAATAGAGCTTTAAAGCGTTGTCCATCCAAAAAGTTTTTTTTTTAGAGAAAAGAGAGAGAGAGAACTTCGAACTAAACTGTTTCAATAACTCGCTTTTCATTTCTTATTTTTGGGGTTCTTTTTTTTTTTTTTTTTTTTTTTGCCTTATTGGTGTTTAACCTTATTCTCTGAAATATTGTTTGCACTTGGTTTGGTTAAAATTACTGGCCTACTGCTGTTTGTTTTCTTTTTCCCTTTAGGACACATTGAGTAATAAACAGAGGCGGATGTAGTGTAGAGTCTACGAGTTCAATTGAACCCATAACTTTTGACGCGGAGTAAAAATTCATTAAAATTGTAAAAATAATAGATATGAATCCATAACTTTAAAAATATAATAAGTTTGAACTCATAAAATTTAAATCCTGAATCCGCCTTGATAATAAATAAAATGAAAGAGAATGCAGGTGAGTTCACCAATTTCATATTTGCTACTTTCCACTTTATACGACTTCCTTTTCTATTTCAGTTTGTTCCCAATAAAAACACACATCTCATCTTAAGCTTTCTATTGCGGAGTTTTATAAATTCATAAATATATTATATAACATTTTCAATCAATATAAATATTATTAATCAACTTATTAGAGTACTTTTTGTCCAAATAAAATTTGTTTCCAAGAACAACTCCAATTTCGCTTTCTCCGCACAGCCCAAAAAAAAAAAATTAAGCCTACAACTAAATCATTTTTTGCTAAAAAAATTGGCCAAAGACAACTCTCCAAAATAAGCCCTTTTTTATATATAAATAAGCACTTTTACATGGTCAGACAGAAACCACATCCTTAAAAAGAATATGGGATCTGGAAATATCAAATAAAGAAACAGATAATCACATGCTCTGCAGATGCGGCAACTTGTCAAGCAGCAAAAATGTAAGCACACAACAAAATACCAATAGTTAACGACCATTAATTTGAATCGAATCTCAACCAACATAACTGTCAATATCAAAATAAACCTTCACTAGTACCAGTATGCAGCAAAATTGGACCTAACTCTTGCTTTACATAGGGTAAATCATAAAAGATATACTAAATACTAACACACTCTTCTGATTATCACTCCCTCCAACGTTGATAAAACAAAACTAACATCTCCAGGCAAACGATTCTACGCCAATTTACTTCCCGGCACTGTGCTTAGCTTTTGAGTGAGACTCCAGAGCAGTTTCAGAACCAAAAGTCCTGCAAGGAGAAATATATGAATCCAGATAACCCAATGCTCCTAAAATAAATAAAACAGCATAGAAGCTACCTGTTGCATGTCTTGCAGGCATGAGATCCGCCAGATTTTGGAGTCTGGTTTGATTTGTTTCCAGGAGTCTTACCAGCCTGTTTTGAAGGGTGAGGCGTTGCCACGTGGACAGCACCTTTCTTACCATCTAAACCGCCCAAAAGAAAATATTCAGGAACAAGATAACTCAATCCCATATTAACTTGAGTAAAGATGCAAAAATAAGCCACTTGCGCATATACTAATATCTTTTTTTTTTACGTTAGAATCATATTCTCGTTCCAACGGAATCAAAAGTTATTCCAGTTTCTGGTCCAATTTTCTCATGCAAGTCAAAAGGACAGCAGCAGACCGTCCAACATTAGCCACATCAAAGATTGACATTAACGTAAGCATTAACCAAAGACAAAAACTAACCAGCCTTTTGAGGTGTTGCAAATTTTGCCTTTTTATCGGGTGCAGAAGTTTTTGTTGCTGAATCTGCAGGTCGCTTTTTGCTAGGCTCAGCCTAAAAAAGAAGATTGACCCAGGTACTGTTAACCCACCTTCCTGCTCAAGAAATTCAGGAAAAAAGAAAAGACCAATAACTACGAGCTACCTTCTTTGGTGTCTCCTCATCAGACTTATCTTCATCACTATCATCTTCATCCTGAACAGAGGTTAGTCCGTTAAAAAATGCTAAAGGAAAGAAAGCATATATCGCTAGAAGTGATATCAATGAAGCCACATTTAATCAGCAGGAGTTCAAAAATATGGAAGCTATATTATGCAGAAGAAAATTTCTTTTGCATTGTGGTTACTGCTGAAGCAACAATTCAGATTATTTGCATAGACCAGAGGATGATCTAAGCTTCAAAACAGATGCAGCGTTCTGCCTTTTCAACATGCACCATAACATACAAAAACAATCTGATAATCATTTTGATAGCTGTTTTATTGGCATAAACAATGGCCTAAATCTGAAAATCGCATTTCGGCCCTTTGTTCCTTAAACCAAATATTGGTTGTTATTGACTACTCAAAAATATGTTATGGACTACTCAAAAATATGTTATTGACTACTCGAAAATATGTTATTGTCTTGACTACTCGAAAATATGTTTAGCAGCAAACAAAATAATTAGATCGGTTATTGCTTTCTGAAGACCAAACACAAATAATATTCTTTGGGAAATCAAATCCCATGAACTTTATAAAGCTGACCAAGCTCAAAATCTTAAAAATTAGATCTTGAAAGATCACTCAAATACCAGAGGTTGAATAACCTATTTCAACTGACTAGAAATTGTTCAACAAGCTCAAACAAGTACAAACCATTTTTTGTGCTTACCCTAGAGTCGAAGAACCTTGGATGATAACATGCAAACAACATGTATTAGAAAATCATACCTCCCCCGTCTCAGAATCTTCTTCATCCTCAGACGTATCATCTTCATCACTGCTATCATCTTCATCATCCGCCTTTGCATCTTTACTAGGTTCTGCAATCTTTACCTTCTGCTTACCTGAAGTAGAATTGTTTGCACTAGCCTTAGCTTCAGCCTTTCCTGTTTGGCGAGTAGGCAATACTTCAGAACTAAAATGCATGGTACGTCCAAGAAATAGCTCAACAAAACATTTTCCTTACCAATGTTGGCAAGAGTACGGGGTATTTCCTCATCAGACTCTGAACAATAAAATAACAATTAAGTCATGAGTCATGACCTAATCCATTGAAGATTAAATAAGCTTAAACAAAGATGTTAACTTACCATCTTCATCTTCTTCATCTTCCTCCGTGCCACGCAGAAATATAGTCAAGGAAACAAAAAGATTTTGACAACTATACCTTCTTTTAATGAAATAAAGGAAATTATAGAAAGATATAGTAGTTAACAGATGATGAAAAGGATATTGCTCGTACGGGTTAGCTGCCTTGTATCCAAAGAAGTAGACACTACCATTTTTCCAGTTGTGTGATAGTTCAAATTCTCTATCAAAAACCAGGTCAAATTGTTGTTGAGGCAGCTTATCTAAGTTGAGTGTTCCAAGAACAAGTTTCATGCCATCAACATTCACAGACAAGCATACAGGTTCCAATCCTTTATCCTTTTTCGCTTCACCAAGAGATGCCTACAAAGAAGAATTCATTGATAGAATACAAAAATGAGATGCCTACAAGGTACAAGCTATATCAAATTTTTCCTATCAAATTCGTGAAAACTTAAACTACCTGTGAAAGATGCAAAACCATATCATCTCCAGGTTGTACAGTTAAAGGTTGTCCACTTTTCACCTCAGCACCTAAATGTAAGTAAGTTTAGAAAAGCTGCAGTTGCACAATTCCAATACAACGCGAGAAAGAAACACATTATTGATGAAGTATCAACAGTATAGCACAAAGAACAAGAAAGAAAAATGTCTGACAATACAGTTATTAAACAAGAGTAGAGGCAGAAAAATACATTCAAATTGAATTAGAAATCCAATAGAGCTTCTGATGTACTGGTTTTTGAGCTATATAATAAATATCAAGACACATTGTCATCTAAGTAAACAATGGAAGGAAATCCAATATAAAGATGAAGAGTCGAGGCTCTGTTGCATCAAACACTTGAGGTTCTAAGAAAGTTCCTGATTCTGAAAGAGCTAAATCAAATACCTTCTAACACCCTCTTATATAGTCGGTATGGGAAATGAACACATAGGACAAATTTATGACAGAATTTCTGCCCAATTTGCAACATAAACACACCATAATGTACAGTCGCAGAGCCATGAATTGTAACAAGGGGATTCAAAAAAATTCACTATTTGAACTATATTCCCTTATATCAAGGCAATTCAAAAGTTTATATATATACACAAAAAAAATTGTTTTCTAGCTATATACAAAAAAAAAATTGTTTTACAAGGGCCCACCATTTAGATGCCAAAGCAGAGTCTACTCATATAAAGGCAGCCTTGCACTATAACATAAGCATTTTCAAGCTGCTTATTCTCAGCCTCTAAAATGTCGAGCATGCAAAATATATAACCATTAAAAAAAAATTACACAGCCCGAGAAGCTATCACAATTCACAAAACAGTAAATAATCCAAAAATGCGCAATAAATTAAATTTATCAACATCTAAAAGCACAAGAAACAATGGAAAGACGGAAGTAAGAGATAAAGAGACTGTGGTGAAACGTAAAATCAAATTAATAACATCTAACACAAAGTACAAAAGTAAATATAACGAACAGTCATCGACGAATACAGATTATTAAAAATAATGAAACGATAGACAAAGAAAATGGCAGATAGATTGAGAGAGTGCTGTACCCCAGAATTCCATTGCTGATTCGAGTAAAGAGGAATATAGACAAAACTCTAGGGTTTTAGAGAGAGTGAGAGAGAAATGGAAGTGTTAGGGTTGGGAAGTGTTGGTTTATAAGCGGGAGACTCGAGTTGGGCAGTGATTAGTGTTTGGTATGAGAAAATCATTTCTTAGTATTTCGTTATTCCATTTTCTATTTAAAGCAGGAAAATGTGAAAATTATTTTTTTTATATGCTCATATAAGTTCTAACTTATTGATTGATCTAATTAATACTAAAACATTATGATTAATTTTTTATTCAAAATTTGTATCAACAAATCATACGGTTTGTTAATAACATCATTAATTTTTAACTTATTTTTTATCCATCAAGTAAACACTACAAAAAATAAAAATAAAAAGATATTTATTTATTTTTTCATGAAAACTGACATGTGTCATATCAAACACACTCATTGTTTATTGCTTTTTTTGACTTGACGATACAAATTTCATATATGGTCGTGGATTTATAAAATTATAACAACAACAACATACAGTATCATCTATACCATGGGGTATAAGAGGATACTGCGTACGCATAATTTACTCCTACCTTGTGAGTAGGGGTATTCATGATTCGATTTAGATCGATTTTTTCCTAAAAACCAAAAATCAAATCAAGCAAGTCGGTTTTTTAAATATTAGAATCAAACCAAATCAATTAAGTCGGTTTTTTCTCGATTCATTTTATGTCGGTTTTTTTCTTAAATATAAGACATACACTACCAAACACATATTTCGGATACCATATTTTCAACGTAACACTATCAAATCAATTGTCCTTTAAGAAATCTATTATTTACCAAGATATATTGATGATAATTGAATCAAATAGTGATGAATAATTTAGGGACTCAATTAAAAATATATTATTTTTAACACGAAATGAATTCTGACACTTAACAAAAGAAAATTACCAATCAAACTAGAATGTAAAGGTAAAGAATTATACTAAAAGTGCAAATTATTAATATTTACCATTAAATTTTTGAAACTTTATATAAAAATATACATATATATATGTGTAATAATAAATTTAAAATAGTTACTCCTATAGTCGGTTTGGTTCGATTTTTTTTTAATTAAAATCAAAACCAAACCAAACCAAATTTGATTGGTTTTTAAAAATCAAACCAAACCAAAAAGCATCGATTTTTTTGGTCGGTTTGATTTGGTTTTCGATTTTTCGGATTTTCATGAACACCCCTACTTGTGAGGATAGAGAGGTTGTTACATTAATAAAAATATAGACAAGAAGGGACAATGCCAAAAAGCCATATAAAAGCAGAATAAATAACAACAAGATAGTAAGATGACCAACAACGAAAGAAAATAACAGTTAGTCATAAAAGCCTACTACCAACAGAAAGCGAGACCGCATACCAATACTATTGTTATGAACTAAGGGTGTTAAACGGGTCGGTCAATCCGGTTCCGAACCGGTCCAGATCGGTTAAATCGGAACCAGCTCGGACCGGTATAAGGGGGATAGGTTGGGCTGGGTTAAGGGGGACATGCGGGTTGCACCGTTCACATTTGAAATATCGATTATCCGGACCGGTATAACCCGGTAGATGAACCGTGTTGTTAAACCGGTTAATCGGTCCGGCCCAGACTGGTTTAACGGCAAAAAAAATTATTTTTTTAAAATATGGGTCGAGATCTGATCGTTAGCAACGGTCCATTTCAGAAAGTGGTCGTTGCCCAATGACTGAATTACACAATTAGCCCAATTTTATTTTATTTTTAAATTAACCCCTCTTTCAAAAACTATAAATACCCCTCCCCCCCTCCCTCATTTTTTCACTCATCTCTCAATTCTCAATCTTAATTCTCATATTCTCTCATTCTTCAACGTTCATTCTTCACTTATTAAATTGCAATCAACTAGTTGGCTTTTTATTTTTTGGAATTTATCGTAGTATTTATTTTTTGAAGTTTGAATAATTGAACTTCAAAATTGGAACAATTGACGTTTCTTCGTAGTAACATTGGAGTTGCGAATTGCGAAATCATCAAGTGCTCAATTTATTACCGAATTTAGTGCACTCCCTCCAACTCTTTCTCTTATTTACTATTTTATTTGCATATTTATTTGTTTTGTTGCTAGTAGTTAAATTTTTACAATATGTTTAATGCTGCAAGAAGAGTTTGTAACAAGGTTACTAATCGGAAAAATAAAAAAAGAGGTAGTACTTCAGGCTTAGCTTCATCATCTGGTAGTAATTTAAATACCTCTCCAAATATTTTTGAAACATTACCTGATAATAATATATATTATGAACAATTGCAGGAAAACTTTGGTATAGATGATAATGAATTAAAAATGAAAGATGAGATACCACTTATACCTAGTAGTGTTGGAGCTGCTAGCAGGGATGGTGGTCGTGGTGCTAGTAGTAGACCACTTGTGGCCCCGACTAATAATCGTAGAAAAAGAAGTAAGGTTTGGAATAAGGTTTGGAAATATTTTGAGGAAATAGAAGGTTCTGATAGAGTTAAATGCAAACTTTGTAATGATACTTTTAAACATAAGACTGTGGGATAATTAGGGGGACTGGGACACTTAGTAGACATATGAAAATTGAGTATCCTATAGAATGGGGATCTGATGGAGATGGAAATCAATCAACTCTAAACCTTACTACTGGTGGTCTTGTGAAATATGATAAAATGAAGGATCGTGAGGAGTTAGCAAAAATGACTGCTTTGGGTTGTCTACCTTTTTCTTTTGCTTCTTCATCATATCTTATTGTGTATATTCAAAGGATTTACAATCTTTTATTTAAAGGTATCCCTAAAAGTACTTGTAGAGCTGATATCTTTAGACTTCATGGATAATATCAAACATACATATGTTATTTGTTTAACCACCTTCCTTGTAGAGTTTCTCTAACTTCTGATATTGGTCATGCTATTAATGAAAATAATTATTTGACAATTACATGTCATTGGATAGATGATACTACTTGTATGCAAAAAACGTATTATCGCTTTTAAATATGATGAAGATCAGAGTCATATTGTTGCGTTTATAAGTAGTACTATTTGTGAAGTTGAATTTTATAATCTCAAGCAAAAAGTATTGTGTATGTCTTTTGATAATACTTCTAACAATAATGCCGCAATTTTAATATTAAAATTGTATTTGCAACCACCTCTTTATGAATTTTTTTCATGTTAGATGCATATCATGTTTATAATTTAACTGTTAAAAGTGGCTTTGATTTATTTTCAACTGAGATTACTCATGTTAGAGGAGCAATTAGTGTTATTCAAGAAAATAATAGACAATCTAGAATAAAGAAATTTAAGAATAAGTGTGTTCAGTATAACCTTAAACCCAGATTCATGCCAGACGAAATTATTTCTAGATGGAATTATACATATATATTTTAAAAATATTGCTACAAATATAGATTCCCAATAATTGAAGTTGCTAACGCGCATTGTACTGATCCAAATCGTATGTTAACAACTACTACATGGGAGGTCAGTAATGATATTGTTAAATTTTTACATAAATTTTATACAACAACTGTTGAGTTTTCTGGAGCATATTACCCTACTGTTACTATGGCTTTAGTACATACAACTGAAATTTCTTTTCTACTATTTGAATTTAAGAAAAAAGAAAAATATAAGAATACTGTGGAAAAAATGCAAGCAAAATTCAAAAAATATTTCTTTCCAATTCCTCCGATTTACTTAATTGGTGATATTTTAAATTCTTCTATTAAGATGTCTGATTGTCACCAATAAATGAATGTTTTATATACTTATATGGAGATTGGACCAACTGAAACCTCAGATTTATATAATTGTATGAACAAACTAAATGAATATTTACAACAATATATAATTATTATGCAAATGTAATTGATGGTGTTGCTTATAGTGTAGGTAATATTAATCCCACTATGCACTATACCGCTTCTGCTACAGTGGATGATGAAGAAGGCCTTGATAGTTTTAATATTTTTTCTACATTTTCTAACATTCAAACCAGTAGCAGGAACATTGATGAACTTCAATTCTACTAGCAGAAGCAAAAAGAGCCTCGCACAAAGGAATTTTTACTGTTGGGATGGTGGCATGAGAATGGAAAGCAATTTCCTGTTCTTTTCGCTATGACTTGGGACGTGCTGAATGTGCCAATTTCAACTGTTGCATCACAGAGTGCATTTAGCCAAGCAAGACAACAACTTGGAGACACCCGTCACTCATTGGGAAGCAATGCTTTGGAAGTTTTAGTATGTTTCAGAGATTGGATTAGATCGGAACGAAGAAATCAAGGACGTGAAGATGTTGATAGCCCAGAAGACGAGGAACTTGGAGATATATTAACACATGGTAACCCATCTGAATTTAACACTCCAGAAGAAGGTCATTCAGTTCATATTGATTATGAAGAACTTACTAAGGCAATGCAAAATCTTTGAATTTACTCGTTTTTAGTTAATTTACTTGTTGTTAAATGTAAACCTTTCAATTTGTAAGTTTGAATTTTGAAATAAATGTAGCACTTGTAATTTATAAGTGCAATTTTATCCCATCTTCCTCGCATTCTTTATATTTTTACTTTATATTAATATAACTTACAATAGTTATACAAAATACAAAAAAAAAAAAAATAATAACACTAAACCCGGCCCGCCCTCCTCAACCCGTAACCCTTACGGTTTAATTTTTACCCGGATGAATCCGAACCCGTTAAACCCGGTAAGTCCCAACCCGTAACCAGCCCGAACCATAACCCATACGGTTACAAAAAATCCCAACTCAGCCCAGTCCGGCCCACCCGTTAAACACCCTTATTATGAATACTCTAGACTACCTGCTCTACTATATAAAAGTAAACTAATCTTATAGTACGCGCGTTGCATGTGTATTTCGTATTAATAAATATAAATTTTATAAAAAGCTATGTAGATAATTAATTTTTATTAAATAAAAATTAAAGAAAAAAACTAAGCTCCTTCTATAATAATGACATTATAGACAATAAACTACGTCGAGAAAATAAAATCAAGATCGAAAAATACCGCAATAATCGTAGCATTTGATTTCAAATAATTTGAATGTACAATCTCTATGCGTGACGATCCAAAAGGGTCATCACCTGTTTTCTCATTCGTTCCGTGCTTTCGAGGCCTTGAAAACCTCACTTTTACTTGCCTCGTCTTGCGTGCGCAGTCCGGACGTATAGCCAGAAGGCTTAAATATGAATTATGTGTGAAAAATAATAAATTTTGATATTAATATGATTAAAGTTGACCTTGGTCAATATTTTGGATAAACGGACCCGGACCCGAGATTGGACGATCCCGGAAGGTCCGTAGAAAAATATGGGACCCGGGCATGTGCCCGGAGTCGAATTCCGAGGTCTAGAACCCGAGGAAAAGAATTTTTCTGTGAAATTATTAAGGAAAATAGAAATGAAAATTGATTAAAAGACTAGGGTATTGGGCTCGTATTTTGGTTCCGACACCCGGTACAAGTCTTAAATATGTGTTAAGCGCTTTCTGTAAAGTTTGGTCGAAATCGGACGTCATTTGACGTCTTTCGGACCTAAATATCTAAAGTTTGAAGTTTATGAAGTTTGATGAGAAAAGTGATGATTTTAAGTTTTGATTCCTTGTTTTGATGTTATTTTGGCAATTTGATCGCACGGTTGAGTTCGTATGAGGTTGTTGAGTTAGTATGTGTGTTTGGTTAGGAGCCCCGAGGGCTCGGGAGTGATTCGGAGGTGGTTCGGGGTGTTTTGAACTTAGTAAAAATTACAGAAAGTGTTCAGTTCTGATATCTGGTACGTTGTTTTATGCGATCGCATAGCTTCTCCCGCTATCGCATAGTGTAAATTTCAAGAGCCTAAAATTGTTCTATGTGATTGCAACATACTTTGTGCGATCGCATTGCCCAACATCTAATACCTATGCGATCTCATTGCCCCCCCTCCCCCGATCGCGTAGAGCATTTCCCTTGCCCAGTCACATTTACTCTATACGTTCACAACTTGTCTTTCGCGATCGCATTGCCTTACTCCCTCTACCCTATGCGATCGCATTGCCTTCTCCGCGATCGCATAGGGCATTTTTGCCCAGTGATTTTTAAAGCTCAAAAACAGACCAGTGACGGGATTATTCCCAAGTTTCACAAGAGCTCTTCTTCCCCACACCTCATAAGTGATTTTTAGAGCTATTTTTCACCAAAGCTTCTTGGGTAAGTATTATCTAACTCGTTTTCTTCATTTTCTATCATCATTTATCAAATTCCTAGACCTAAATCATGAAATCAAAGTAGAAATTAAGGGTTTTGAGAATTTTGGATGATTCAACCTCAATTTGGGGTCGAATCTTAAAACAAATTATATATCTGAACTCGTGGGGTTATGGGTGATTGGATTTTGGTCCGAGCCTCGTGTTTGGACCATGTGGGCCCAATGTCGAATTTTGGTAATTTTGGAAGAATGCTAGGAAATTCATATCTAGGCTATGGGATGTTGCCATTGAGTTTTTATTGATACTATTGAATTAATTATGTCTAGATATTATTGTTTCAGAGTCGGATTGTAGAGGAATGGCGGTAATTGAGGATTGATTGCTATTCTTTGGACCGAGGTAAGTGTTTGATTTAACTTTGGCTTGAGGGAATAGGATTAGAGTGTTATTAATTGGTAATTGCTAAATGATCGAGTATGGTGTATAGGCATGGTGACGAGCATCTATACACCGGTGTCTAGCATGACCGTGGGTCCTTATTTTTACTTATTCTGATATTTTGGGACTCTTCCATGCTAATTGATGAATTCTACATAATGTGAAGAGTACGAGGATTAGTTATGAATTGTGAATTCTTTAGAGCGTTGGATCGAACGATAAAAATACTATTGAGTAAGAAATGAAAGAAATAGAAAGAGATGTGATTAATCCCTTGCCGGGATGGTTTGAGTATGTTGATTATCTTCCTTGCCGGGATGTGAAAGTTATTATTGTTGCTCCCTTGCCGGGATTTAGCTATTTAATTGTGTTTTCCCTTGCCGGGACATTTCTTATTATTTGCTTATTCCCTCGCCTGTTTGGTTGTGATTGCTATTTGGGTGAGGAAGAGTGATAATGCACGAAGGGTCATTCCGTGCCATGTTCGATTATATTTGCACGAAGGGTCATTCCGTGCCACGTTTGATTATATTTGCACGAAGGGTCATTCCGTGCCATGTTTAATTATATTTGCACGAAGGGTCATTCCGTGCCATGTTTTGATTGTATTTGCACGAAGGGTCATTTTGTGCCGTGTTTTGATTATATTTGCACGAAGGGTCATTCTGTGCCATGTTTTGATTATTTATGCACGAAGGGACATTCCGTGCTCTAATTTGACTATATTTGCACGCAGGATCATTCCGTGCAATGAAATGAGAGTTATGTGAGAGAAAGCACGAAGGGTGATGTCGTGCATTTTATTTGATCGCTTTTGGTGAGAATGAGAGTAAAAGCACGAAGGTTGCTGTCGTGCAACTGTTGATTTTCCTGCTTTGTTAATCATTGTTATTGCCCGCTTTCTTACTTAAGTTGTTGACTTTATATTCGGATTGTACTCCCCCATAGCATGCTTCCCTCCCTTTTAACTATTTAACTTCGGTATTATTTTCTTTTTATTTCATATATATATTGAATTGCACAGGTTGATTTGGTAGTCTTGTCTAGCCTTGTTACTACTTTGCCAGGGTTAGGCCAGGCACTTACCAGCACATGGGGTCGGTTGTGCTGATGTTATACTTATGTGCTTTTTGCATAGATCACGGTACCGAAGTAGCTTTTGTACAACAGCAGTAGCATACTGAGCGGGAGCTGACTTCAGTCCAGGGACTTACGAGGTAGCCTAGCTGGCGTTCACAGGCCGAAGTCCCTTTCCATATTTTTAGTTTGTTTTCATTTTACCGAGACAAACATTATGTATTTTCTATTCAACCTTGTTTGTAGCACTCTTTAGTGGTTCGTGAGATAGCAACTCCAATCTTGGGTAGAGAGATATTAACTTTCACATTTTGGGTTTCCAATTATTTATATTATAAAAGACTTCCACTTTTATTTAAAGGTTTATTATTGTTATTACTGTTGTGTTATTATCCGAAAATGCTTTAATGCTTGGCTTGCCTAGCTCCGACAGTGGGCTCCATCACGACTCCCGATGGTGGGAATTCTGGGTCGTGACAAGTTGGTATCAGAGCTCTAGGTTGCATAGGTCTTGGCATCTTGCTACTCACGGATAAACTTGTGGAGTTTGAGGGATCGGTACGGAGACGTTTGTATTATCCCCCAGAGGGTACGGAGTTAGGAAAAGTTTCACGTTTGTTCTTTCTTGTCGTGCGATTCTTTTTCTCAAATACTGATTGTCTTTCTACTCTGTTCTTTCGCAGATGGCGAGAACACGTGCTTTCTCTTCTACCGCACAGCAGCCCGAGCCCCCAGCAGCATCTCCTGCGAGTGGCAGAGGCCAGGGCAGGGGCAGAGCTCAGCCACGGGCAATAGTCCCAGAGGTGGAGCCTCATATTGACTATGATGAGGAGGTTCCATCCCGAGCAGCTCCGGTGGGCCCAGCTCAGGTCCCAGGAGGGGTCATGGTCACCCCAGATTTTCAGGACGCTCTAGTCCGATTGGCAGGCTTTATGGAGAGTGTCACTAGAGCGGGTTTGCTGCCAGTAGCACCAGCCACTTCTCAGGCTGGATGAGGAGTTCAGACTCCTATTACACGTACTCCGGAGCAGGTAGCTCCCCAGGCTCATATCCCAGTGGTCCAGCCAGCTGTGACAGCTCAGCCAGGTATTGCAGCCTAGGTCGGCGATGGAGCGGCTATGTCTTCGGATGCTTTGTGGAGACTTGATCGGTTCTCCAAGCTCTTCACCACCACATTCAGCGATGCTTCATCAGAGGATCCACAGGATTTCCTATTCAACTGCGATGAGATCCTTAGAACCATGGGTATTGTGGAGACCAATGAGGTCAATTTTGCCACCTTCCAACTTGCAGGATCCACCAAGACTTGGTGGAGGGATTATTGCCTATCTAGACCAGCAGGGTCTCCAGCATTGACATGGGATCAGTTCGCGGAGTTATTTTTGGAGAAGTTTCTCCCAGTCACTCAGCGAGAGGCACTTCGCAGGCAGTTCGAGTGCCTCCAGCAGGGCTCCATGACAGTTACCTAGTACGAGACTCGGTTCATTGACTTGGCACGCCATGCTATTGTTATACTCCCTACAGAGCGAGAGAGGGTGCAGAGGTTTATTGATGGATTGATTCAGCCGATCCGTCTCCAGATGGCCATGGGAGCTGGTAGTGAGATTTCCTTTCAGAAGGCGGCCAATGTGGCCCGCAGAGTTGAGATGGCCCTCACACGGGGAGGTGGTCAGATGTCAGATAAGAGGCCTCGTCATTCTGGTAGGTTCAATGGTACCTCGTCTGGAGGTAGGTATTCTTATGGTAGATTTAATTCACCGAGACCCTTTCAGTCAGCACTCCAGGTTTTTCATGGTACTCCAGGCGATGGTGGTTCTCAACAGCATTATTCTGATCAGCAGCCCATCAGTGCGCCTCCACTTCAGAGCTTTCGGGGAGGACATTCAGGTCGATAGGGCCAGCAGTCGCTGCAACCGAGAGCTTGTTATGGTTGTGGTGACCCCGGTCACATTGTCAGGTTTTGCCCTCAAGCCTCGGGAAGCTCTCAGCAGGAGGGTCCTCGCCCCATGATTCAGGCATCAGGTGATCCACAGATCGCACAGCCAGCTAGAGGTGGGGGTAGGGATCATAGAGGTGGAGGTAGAGACCGTAGCGGTGGAGCTCAGACCGGCAGAGGTAGAGGTCAGCCAGTAGACGATCATCCCAGAGACATGGTTCAGGGAGGTGGGGCTCAGCCCCGGTGTTATGCTTTGCCAGCCAGGCCAGAGGTTGAGTCCTTAGATGCTATTATTACAGGTACTATTCTGGTCTGTGATAGGGATGCTTCAGTGCTATTTGACCCTGGGTCTACGTATTCGTATGTGTCGTCTTATTTTGCACCCTACCTAGCTATGCCTAGTGATGCTTTGGGTATCCCTGTTTATGTATCTACACAAGTGGGTGATTCTATAGTGGTCGACCGAGTTCATCGTTCCGATATGGTAGTGTTAGGGTCTTGGGACCCGTGTTGCTTTATTGCTCTTAGACATGGTGGATTTCGACGTCATATTAGGGATGGATTGGTTGTCCCCGTATCATGCTATCTTGGATTGTCACGCTAAGACCGTGACCTTGGCCTTGCTAGATTTGCCCCGATTGAAGTGGAGAGGGACCCCAAGTCATGCCACATGTAGTGTTATTTCATATATAAAGGCTCGACGCATGGTCGAGAAGGGGTGTTTAGCTTATTTGGCATATGTTTGTGATTCGAGCATAGAGTTCCCTTCTATTGACTCTGTTCCTATTGTTCGGGAGTTCCCCGAGGTTTCCCTTCAGACCTGCCGGGTATGCCGCCCGACAGGGATATTAATTTCTGTATTGATATGGCCCCAAGCACGCAACCTATTTCTATTCCGCCGTATCGCATGGCCCCGCCAGAGTTGAAAGAGTTAAAGGACCAGTTGCAAGATTTGCTAGAGAAGGGTTTTATCAGGCCTAGTGTTTCTCCTTGGGGTGCGCCAGTGTTATTTGTGAAGAAAAAGGACGGATCGATGAGGATGTGCATTGATTACCGTCAATTGAACAAGGTGACGATAAAGAACAAGTATCCACTGTTGAGAATTGATGATTTGTTTGACCAGCTTCGGGGTGCAAAGGTGTTCTCAAAGATAGACTTGAGATCTGGCTACCATCAACTAAGGATTAGGGCGTTTGATGTCCCTAAGACAGCATTTCGCACTCGGTATGGGCATTATGAGTTTTTGGTCATGTCATTTGGGTTGACCAATGCCCCAACAGCATTTATGGAGTTGATGAACCGAGTGTTCAGGCCTTATCTAGACTTGTTCGTGATAGTCTTAATTGATGATATTCTGGCGTACTCCCGCAGCCGGGAGGAGCACGAGCAGCACCTTAGAGTGGTTCTTCAGACTCTGAAGGATAGTCAGTTGTATGCTAAGTTCTCGAAGTGCGAGTTCTGGTTGAGTTTAGTTGCAGTTCTGGGTCATGTTGTATCAGCAGAGGGCATTCAGGTGGACCCGAAGAAGATTGAGGCAGTCAAGAACTGGCCTCGACCAGCATCGACGACTGAGATTTGGAGTTTCTTAGGGTTAGCAGGTTATTATCGTCTGTTCGTGGAGGGGTTTTCATCTATAGCAACCCTGATGAACAGGTTGACCCAGAAGGGTGCCCAGTTTAGGTGGTTAGACGAGTGTGAGGAGAGCTTTCAGAAGCTCAAGACAACTCTAACTACGACACCGATATTGGTTTTGCCCTCAGGCTTAGGGCCTTATACAGTTTATTATGATGCTTCCCGTATTGGGCTTGGTGTGGTATTGATGCAGGATGGCAGAGTCATTGCTTATGCTTTGAGGCAATTGAAGAACCACGAGAAGAATTATCCGGTTCATGATCTAGAGTTGGTATCCATTGTTCATGATTTGAAGATTTGGAGGCATTATTTATATGTTGTGACGTGTGAGGTGTACACTGATCACAAGAGTTTGCAATACTTGTTCAAGCAGAAGGAATTGAACTTGAGGCAGCGGAGGTGGTTGGAACTATTGAAGGATTATGATGTTACTATTTTGTACCACCCGGGGAGAGCCAATGTGGTGGTCGATGCATTGAGTAGGAAGTCTGCCAGCATGGGTAGTCTTGCTTATGTTTCGGTCAGCCAGAGACCGCTTGCTTTGGATATTCAGGCCTTGGCCAATCGGTTTGTGAGATTGGACATTTCTGAGCCTAGCAGAGTGTTAGCTTGCACGGTCGCTCGTTCTTCATTATTTGAGCGTATTTGTGATCGACAGTTTGATGATCCCCATTTGTGTTTCCCTAGAGACACGGTGTAGCATGGAGGTACCACGAAGGTGACCTTAGATGATGATGGTGTTTTGAGGTTGTAGGGGCAAGTTTGTGTGCCCAATGTCGATGGGATTCGAGAGTTGATCTTAGCGGAGGCCTATAGTTGTCGGTATTCTATTTACCCAGGTGCTGCGAAGATGTATCAAGACTTGCGGTAACATTATTGGTGGCGTAGGATGAAGAAATATATCGTTGTATATGTGGCTCGATGTTTGAACTGTCAGCAGGTCAAGTACGAGCATCAGAGGCCTGGTGGTTTGTTTCAAAGGATTGAGCTTCCCGAGTGGAAGTGAGGGAGGATTACCATGGATTTCGTTACTGGACTTCCGATGACTCGGAAGAAGTTTGATGCTATTTGGGTCATTGTTGATAGACTGACCAAGTCAGCGCATTTTATTCCTGTTGCAGCCACCTATTCATCGGAGAGGTTAGCTGAGATCTACATCCGAGAGATTGTTCGCCTTCATGGGGTGTCGTCATCTATCATTTCGGACCAGGGTACGCAGTTTACCTCGCGCTTCTGGAGAGCAGTACAGCAGGAGTTGGGTACCCAGGTTCAGTTGAGCACAACGTTCCATCCTCATACGGACGACCAATCCGAGAGGACTATTCAGATATTGGAGGATATGCCCCGAGCCTGTGTCATTGATTTTGGAGGCTCTTGGGACCAGTTTTTGCCTTTAGCAGAGTTCGCCTACAACAACAACTACCAGTCTTGCATTCAGATGCCCCCATATGAGGCGTTGTATGGTAGGCGATGTCGGTCTCCAGTTGGATGGTTTGAGCCGGGAGAGGCTCGATTATTGGGTACAGATTTAGTTCAGGGTTCCTTGGATAAGGTCAAGATCATTGAGGACAGGCTCCGTTCGTCTCAGTCGTGGCAAAAGAGTTATGCGGATCGCAAGGTTCGAGATGTAGCTTTCATGGTTGGTGAGCGAGTATTGCTCCGTGTATCACCTATGAAGGGCATGATGAGATTCGAGAAGAAGGGAAAGCTTAGCCCTAGGTTCATCGGCCCATTTGAGATCCTTGATCGTGTGGGGGAGGTGGCTTACAGATTTGCCTTGCCACCTAGCTTGTCAGTCGTGCATCCAGTGTTTCATGTGTCCATGCTTCGGAGGTATCATGGCGATCCAGCCCACGTGTTAGATTTCGGCACTGGCCTGCTGGACAAGGATCTGTCTTACGATGAGGAGCCGGTAGCTATTCTAGACCGGCAGGTTCAATAGTTGAGGTCGAAGATTTTTCCTTCAGTGCATGTCCAGTGGAGAGGTCAGCCTCATGAGGCATCGACCTGAGAGTCTGAGTTTGATATGCGGAGCTGCTATCCTCATCTATTTCCCGACTCAGGTACTTCTCTCTTTTGTCCGTTCGAGGACGAACGTTTGGTTTAGAGGTGGAGGATATGACGACCCAAAGGGTCATCACCTGTTTCCTCATTCGTTTTGTGCTTTCGAGGCCTTGAAAACCTCACTTTTACTTGCCTCTACTTGCGTGCGCAGTCCGGACGTATAGCCAGAAGGCTTAAATATGAATTCTGTGTGAAAAATGATGAATTTTGATATTAATATGATTAAAGTTGACTTTGGTCAACATTTTGGGTAAACGGACCCGGACTCGATATCGGACGGTCCCGGAAGGTCCGTAGAAAAATATGGGACTCAGGCATGTGCCCGGAGTCGAATTCCGAGGTCTAGAACTCGAGAAAAAGAATTTTTCTATGAAATTATTAAGGAAAATGGAAATGAAAATTGATTTAAAGACTAGGGTATCGGGCTCGTAATTTGGTTCCGATGCCAGGTACGAGTCTTAAATATGTGTTAAGTGCTTTCTGTAAAGTTTGGTCGAAATCGGACGTCATTTGACGTGTTTTGGACCTAAATATCTAAAGTTTGAAGTTTATGAAGTTTGATGAGAAAAGTGATGATTTTGAAGTTTGATTCCTCGTTTTGATGTTATTTTGGCGATTTGATCGCACGGTTGAGTTCGTATGAGGTTGTTGAGTTAGTATGTGTGTTTGGTTAGGAGCTCCGAGGGCTCGGCAGTGATTCGGAGGTGGTTCGGGGTGTTTGAACTTAGTAAAAATTGCAGAAAGTGTTCAGTTCTGATATCTGGTACGTTGTTCTATGCGATCGCATAGCTTCTCCCGAGATCGCATAGTGTAAATTTCAAGAGCCTAAAATTGTTCTATGCGATCGCATTGCCCAGCCTCTCATACCTATGTGATCGCATTGTCCCCCCCCTCCCGCTCGCGTAGAGCATTTCCCTTGCCCAGTCGCATTTACTCTATGCATTCGCAACTTGTATTTCGCGATCGCATTGCCTTACTCCCTCTACCCTATGCGATCGCATTGCCTTCTCCGCGATCGTATAGGGCATTTTTGCCCAATGATTTTTAAAGCTCAAAAATAGACTAGTGACGGGATTATTCCAAGTTTCACACGAGCTCTTCTTCCCCACACCCCATAAGCGATTTTTAGAGTTATTCTTCACCAAAGCTTCTTGGGTAAGTATTATCTAACTCGTTTTCTTCATTTTTTATCATAATTTATAAAATTCCTAGACCCAATCATGATACAAAGTAGAAATTAAGGGTTTTGGGTAAAGTTAGGGTTTTGAGAATTTTGGTGATTCAACCTCAATTTGGGATTGAATCTTAAAACAAATTATATATTTGAACTCGTGGGGTTATGGGTGATTGGGTTTTGGTCTGAGCCTCGTTTTTGGACCATGTGGGCCCGGTGTCGAATTTTGGTAATTTTGGAAGAATGTTAGGAAATTCATATTTAGGCTATGGGATGTTGCCATTGAGTTTTTATTGATACTATTGAATTAATTATGCCTAGATATCATTGTTTCGGAGTCGGATTGTAGAGGAAAGGCGGTAATTGAGGATTGATTGCTATTATTTGGACCGAGGTAAGTGTTTGATCTAACTTTGGCTTGAGGTAATAGGATTAGAGTGTTATTAATTGCTAATTGCTAAATGATCGAGTACAGTGTATAGGCGTGGTGACGAGCATCTATACACCGGTGTCTAACATGACCGTGGTTCCTTGGTTGTACTTATTCTGATATTTTGGGACTCTTCCATGCTAATTTATGAATTCTACATAATGTGAAGAGTATGAGGATTAGTTATGAATTGTGAATTCTTTGGAGCGTTGGCTCGAACGATAAAAATACTATTGAGTAAGAAATGAAAGAAATGGAAAGAGATATGATTAATCCTTTCCGGTGATGGTTTGAGTATGTTGATTATCTCCCTTGGTGAGATGTGAAAGTTGTTATTATTTCTCCCTTGCTGGGATTTAGCTGTTTAATTGTATTTTCCTTGCCGGGATATTTCTTATTATTTGCTTATTCCCTCTCCCGTTTGGTTGTGATTGCTGTTTGGGTGAGGAAGAGTGATAATGCACGAAGGTTCATTCCGTGTCATGTTTTATTATATTTGCACGAAGGGTCATTCCGTGCCATGTTTTGATTGTATTTGCACGAAGGGTCATTACGTGCCGTATTTTGATTATATTTGCACGAAGGGTCATTCCGTGCCATGTTTTGATTATTTATGCACGAAGGGACATTTCATGCTCTGATCTGACTATATTTGCACGAAGGATCATTCCGTGTCATGAAATGAGAGTTATATGAGAGAAAGCACGAAGGGTGATGCCGTGCATTTTATTTCATTGCTTTTGATTTGAATGAGAGTAAAAGCTCGATGGTTGATACCGTGCAACTGTTCATTTTTCTGCTTTTGTTATTTATTGTTATTGCCCTGTTTCTTACTTAAGTTGTTGACTTTATATCCGGATTGTACTCCCCCATAGCATGTTTTCCTCCCTTTTAACTGTTTAACTTCGGTATTATTTTCTTTTATTGCATATATATATATTGAACTGCACAAGTTGATTTGGTAGTCCTGTCTAGCCTCGTCACTACTTCACCGGGGTTAGGCCAGGAACTTACCAGCACATGGGGTCGGTTGTGCTGATGCTATACTTCTGTGCTTTTTTCACAGATCACAATACCGGAGCAGCTTTTGGACCATAGCAGTAGCATACTGAGCGGGAGCTGACTTCAGTCCAGGGACTTACGAGGTAGCCTAGCTGGCGTTCGCAGGCCGAAGTCCCTTTCTATATTTTTAATTTGTTTTCATTTTATCGAGACAGACATTATGTATTTTCTATTCAACCTTGTTTGTAGAACTCTTTAGTAGTTCGTGAGATAGCGACTCCAGTCTTGGGTAGAGAGATATTAACTTCCGCATTTTGGGTTTCCAGTTATTTATGTTATAAAAGACTTATGCTTTTATTTAAAGGTTTATTATTGTTATTATTGTTGTGTTGTTATCCGAAAATGCTTTAATGCTTGTCTTGCCTAGCTCCGACAGTAGGTACCATCACGACTCCCGATGGTGGAAAATCCGGGTCGTGACACTATGATTCCTCTGATTCTACTTTTCTCGTATAAATTCAAGGGCCTTTGAGTTTGATCTTGAATTTGAATTTGATTTATTTGTCGCGAACGCTTTGATTGTTGCCACGAATTTTATGAAGAACAAGTCTTGAACGTCTCGTATTTGATTTAACTTATTCTTGAGCTTGAATACTTAATTTGTTCTTCGTTCGTGAACTTGAGCATGATTTCTTGAACTTGAACTTGGTTGCTTGAAGCATGAAACTTGTAGAGAAATTTTCGGCGTTTTATCCACGAGCTCTCTCTTGCTTCTTGTTATAACTTCTGGTGTATTTTCTAAGTTATGAAGACCCTATTTATAATTGTGAGATGGAAGAGTTATGATAAGAACAAACTCTTTCCAACCGATCAAATAAAGTATGACATAGCCGCATTTGATTGGCTAGAACATGTCACTTGCACACGTGGTACAATTTCATTGGCCATTTAATTTGAATTGGCATGCATTGTCATTTTGACACGTGGCATGATCTTATTGGCTATTTTGTTTGACTTGGCGTGCATATGACACGTGGCACCAAACTGGACATCTAAGAAGATGATATCTTGGCTTAATGAAGTGGGCTCATCACTTTACTCAATTAAATGGGCTAGCCCGATGGATCAAGATTTATTTATTTAATTCATATATATTGAACATATATAATTTATTCAATTATGTTAGCCCATAATATTTATTTGGACTAGCATATTTAAAATAGAATCCAAGTTATTTATTGAATTTGAATCCAATAAAATTTATATGCCTACAAACACCCCCTATTTCATGACTTATCGAGATGTAAGCTAGCGAGTCCCAAAAATTAAGCTTGAAGTTACCACAAAAATTGTAACATCTCTTTTTTTTTTCAAGAAAAATGGCATTTTATATGTGTAACTTACAGCATGTCGTTCTTCTTCCACAATTGCTAAGTAGATTTGAGCTAAATAATAAGAGATAAAAATTCCAAGTATGGACGTAACTTTTAAAAGTTTTGACACTTAGAATATATATTATATATTATTATATTAAAAAGAGAGTAATGAAGCATGTGGTTAAGCAAATGACAAGCTAAAATGAAGCCACTCGACAATTTTAAGACAACATTAAAAATTTGAATTATAAATAGAAACATAATTAATGGAAGTAGTAGTTCGATAAGAATTATTTTTTAATTATGATACAAATCTCTATTAGCAGTATAATATAGTTAACATTTTTTTTTGTATAATTATGGAATCAACTTCATATTTGTTTTTTATAGTCCCTTCAATGAACCCCTTTAGTTGATTGATTGGAATCATCCCTTACGAACAAACTGGAATTTCCTTAGTGGATATAACTTTTCGTGGGGGAGGATCAATCTCTTGAACTTCTAGGAGTTTACCAAGTGCATGGGTGGATTCTTCTTCCATCAAGATTCTCACCCTGTTTGTTAGCTTGTCAATTCTAGTATCTTGATTTTGTGTGCTATTTATTAAACCAATGATTACTTATGTCATGTTTGCCAACTGCTCCTCCACAGATGAAGTGTTTGCCACCATGGCTTACATGATTGTTGTGGACAATGGAGAGTAGCATGGATTGTCACACAGATTGATCCTTGCTTGGCTCATGCTATGTGGTGTAACTGGGGATGATCCATCACTTGAAGCATCATCATCTTCCTTCACAGCAAAATGCTTGGATCCGGAGAGGTCAAGCAGCGCAAGAGTTTTCTTGATCTTTTCAGCAACATTGCTTCCTCTTTCGGGTGCATTTGTGGAAGATCTTGCTCTTTTTGATAATGAAGATCCGCAAAATAGGGGTAGATGCGGATGACACTTGGGGTGTTTGTTGTCCTAACGAGCTTGCTTTTCTCCTAGTAACTGGTCCAAAGCTTCCAAGGTAACTTCGAGTATGTTTTCCACATTAGCATAGGACCTGGAATTAGCAGTCTTGGTGGAAGTTGAACTGGAGTTGATTTTCTTTGAAGCCATTTCGATGTTCTTGAACTTTGGTGATTGAAAAGTTGAGATGATAGATAAATATTGTCCCACTGGGCGTGTCAGAATTTATAGACAATAAATTACGTCGAGAAAATAAACTCAAGATCGAAAAATATCACAACAATCGTAGTATTTGATTTCAAATAATATGAGTGTACAATCTCTATGATTCCTCTGATTCTACTTTTCTAGTATAAATTCAAGGGCCTTTGATCTTGATTTTGAACTTGAATTTATCCATCACGAACACTTTGATTGTTGCCATGAATTTTATCACGAACAAGTAGCCTTGATCTTAAACGCTTCGTAGTTGATTTAACTTCATTCTTGATCTTGAATACTTGAATTGTTTTTTGTTCTTGAGCTTAAATACTTGATTTGTTCTTCGTTCTTGAACTTGAAATTGATTTATTGAACTTGAACTTGCTTGCTTGAAGCCTGAAACTTGTAAAGAAATTTGCGACGTTTGATCTACGAGCTCTTTCTTGCTTCTTCTTATAACTTCTGGTGTCTTTTCTGAGTTATGAAGACCCTTATTTATAGTTGTGAGAGGGAAGAGTTATGATAAGAACAAACTTTTTCCGACCAATCAAATTGAAGTGTGACATGTCCGCATTTGATTGGCCAGAACATGTCACTTGCACACGTGGCGCGATTTTATTGGCCCCTTAATTTGACTTGGCATGCCCTGACATTTTGACACGTGGCATGATCTTATTGGCTCTCTTGTTTGACTTGGCGTGTCACGTCATATGACACGTGGCACCAAATTAGGCCTCTAGGAAGATGACATCCGAGCTTAATGAAGTGGGCTCATCGCTTTACTCAATTAAATGGGCTAGCCCAATGGATCAAGACTTATTTATTTAATCCATATATAATTTATTTAATTATATTAGCCCATAATATTTATTTGGACTAGTATATTTAAAATATAATCCAAGTTATTTATTGACTTTGAATCCAATAAATTTTATATGCCTACGGACATTAATCCTTATTTGTCAAATTGAATAAAGGAAGATCTATATTCTACGAAAGTCCTCGTATATTTTATTATTTGGACTTTCTTTATGAATAGACTTAGGTTCTTATCATTATCATAATAAAGAGATTATACATGCTGATATAGTAATCAAATGATAATTTTATTTGAAACTACCGGATCTCCCTACAAGCGCCTCCAAATTTGAGCCCCTACAAAAAAATCTTTCAAAGAGATCCTACTAGAAAAGAATTTGATGTCCACCACTTCATATGATCTAACCCACTCCCCTCCTATGTTCGAACTAAATGGGGGGAATATCCCCATCCTTTTGTCAAAGGAAGATAAGAATAGACTATATCTACCATGGAGATACTCCTTAATAGTTAAACTATTTGGGGAAGAAAATTCCCCATCAACTTCTGTGAGCAAAGATCGCACACCTCTGGAAGCCCATTGAACCCCTAATGCTAATTAACCTGGGTTATGATTACTCACCGTAAAATTCAACTTAGAGGCTAGCATGAATAAAGTCTTGACTGAGGGACCCTGGTTTGTCACGGGCCACTTCCTTTCTATATGGAAATGGGAACCAAACTTTGTCCCAGCTGAATCCAAACTTGATATTACAACAATTTGGATCAGACTCCCACAGCTCCTAACAGAGTTCCATAACATAGTGATTCTCAAGCAAGTGGGTAATAGGGTGGGCAAACTGCTGAAGATAGATACATGTACCGCTTCTACCTTTACGGGGAGATACGCTAAGATCTGTGTCCAAGTTCTATTTAGACTTTCCAGTCACCATCAGAACCCACAACCAACCCATCCTATATGAGGGGGAAGGTATTCTCTATAAAGGATGTGGAAGAATTGGCAACAGACTTCGCCTCTGCCCATTCACGCGCAAAATCATTGAAGCCAATAGCCCAACTAATCCAAATTCTACATCTACAACTACATGCACATCTCATGCCGAAGACTCTATGTGGAAAACGATTCCATTCAGGCGGAATAAAAAAGGAAACCACTTGCCAAATCCAGTCAGAGCATCACCGTAGCAGCTCACGATCCAGGTAAAGACGGTATTGTGAAGCTACAGGTTCGTTCCTTGACCTTGAGGCCACCTCTAGTGGCGGCGACAACCCAACTAACGAATATAGGGGAACATCCGGGCCCTATGGGTTGGGCTACGGAGATCCAACAAGACTATATGTCTTTAAGGCCCAACTCTGATAAAGGCCCATCTTTACAAGGGGGCCTTATCGAAACAAGTGAAGCCCCTCATGCAAAGCGGACTGGGCTGGAAAGGCATTTGCACAAGGCAGTCACACATAGAAAAGATGCCACTTTAGGGGATATCTCAATTCCCAAAAATCCAAATCCAGTAAACGAAGAGAACCCAAATGAAAATACCCCTCCCAAATCGGGTACTCTGACACAATTAAAGAGTATCTTTTTTTGTAAAAGCACCCCGTATCAACACAACCCCATCCTAATTTGGCCCACTCATTCATGAAAGGTCGCTCTAACACACATGCACCTGCACACCGCACTACACGTCCCCCCTCCTCCCCATCGCCCCGACGTTGCTGATCGCTACCAACTCCGTACTACTACAAAGTAGGAAGAGAGGGTCGCAATAGCTTTTACCCGATATGAGGGTCGGGATCGAATTCCTCAGGGAGCTAGAAAGGGAGTTGATGTATCAATCTAGTCTAGAATCGTGTAATTGTTCCAAATGTCACTTCCCACATTTTTGGGTTTTCTTTTATAAACTACTATTATAAAATTACTAATTAGAATTTAAATTAGATTATGTTAAGAGGTAATTGCTAAGAGTTGTATCTAATGGATTAAGGGGCAATAGGGTAGTGACTTTCACCCGGGTGTCTAATTGACGGGCAATTGCTTTTAAGGCTTGATTGACATGATTGGGGAAATATGTATAACCGTTCCACAATTTTACCCACTTTCACACTTCTCGGTAGAGAAAGTGATTTTGCCCAATTGACTCTCTCAAGACCAAATGGGTAGGCAAATTAGCTCGAGCAACTAGGGTTCAAGTCGGGTAATTACTCTCTCAAGATTTAACCCTTTAATTGGAACTATAAATTCTCTTGAGTCCATCCCAATTCCTTGTTGGGTCAATTTTGGAGACTTAGGATCTCTCTCTCAAGAAGAGCCAAGTCAACTTAGTACAAACCAATGTTTGCAACCACCAATCATAAATTAAACCATAAAATTGACCGAAATACAAACACTCATAGTCAATCTAACCTTAAATCACAACACCCAGCAATTACCCACACTAGGGTTGAGCCACAATGCTAGATAATAGGTTTAGCTACTCATGATTGAACAAGAAAATAGAGAAATAGATGAAACAGAAGACATATTAATTAAACACTAAAGTAAAATACAAGAATCTATCATTAAAACTAAGCTATGATGCAAAAATGGCTACAGATGATGTTCTCACGAGCGCAGCTGCTAAAATAAAATAACTGATTCCCTAAAAATGAAAAAAGATTCTATTTATACTGAGCTAGAAAAACTGGACAAAAATGCCCCTGCAGGGTCAGTGCGGACCGCATAAAATGGACTGCGGCTGCACTAGGCTCTTGGAATTGCAATCTTAGCTCTCTCAACTCAGGCTCCGTGGACCACGGCCGCAGAGTACTCTAATGCGGTCCGCACAAATATGACCGCGGACCACGCAACTTGAAACATGGCAATTTTCACCTCTCTAATCTTCTCTCTCGTTGACCGCACATAATGGAGTGCGGTCGCGTTGCTTGAAGCCTTGATTTTCCATTCTCTGAATCTCCCTAGTGCGGCCCGTACAGAATGGACTGTGGCCGCACTAGGGTTTATGCCTTGAAATCTACTCTCTGAATCTCCCTACTGAGGACCGCACAAAGTGTAGTACGGCCGCACTAGGCCTATTTGTACTGAGTTTGCCTTATGTTTGGTACTTGAGCAGGTTTCACTCCTTTTAAGTCGATGTTTGACATTTTGTCACTTTGTCGATCAAACCTACAATCAAGCACAACTTATGAGCCTTTTGGGACTATTTTGTAACAATTTATAACCAAAGCGTAAGCAAGAAGGAGCATGAAACTCATCAAAATCCCTAGTTATCAGTTGCCTCTTCCAGTGAAGGTAATCAATTGCATGTTACAAACCTAAGAACCAATACTAGCTTTGAGGTGACACCCCCATGTCAATCTATTAAGATTATTTTGCAGAAGACAAAACGTCTCACACGAAACCCAAAGAGGAGAAGGACTACAATGTGTCTACCTCCTCCACTCCCTCATTCACTCCTAGCCATACCACAAGCCCTAATCACTCTATTCTCTTTGATGGAATACAACAACCCTCATTCCCAAACACATACCACAACTCTGTTAACCATCTCCACTACTCCAATGCCTCTAGAGCTCATGTCGGAGTCATGGTTTGAAATGGCGCTCCAAGGACACACCCAAATCCTCCAAAATCCCAGATACCTAGCTCGACTATCCACACAGCTTCTCTGCCAGGGTCTGGCAAACTTTGGACACCAGTTATGGATGTCCACTCTACTCCAAGCCCAGTACATGAGGGAGCAAAAACCCCTTTCCATGGAGGAACTCAACACACTCATGGGCCAACTTTCCCAAACCATGCCATTCTTCATACTCATGAATCTGGAGGCTCCACTCCCATATATATCATTCCAACTCTGGCCACCAATAGTCTAAGTCCCTCAACCACAACCATCACAACCACTCTCTCCCATAGATCTTCTAAGCAATGGCACCACCATGGCACTATACTATCTCCCAGAGTCCAATGTGGACATGGAGAATATGCTAGAAAAATTAGGGATGCGAAAGACAAAGGCCTTCCTTATGCAGGAACCCCTGGAGATAGAGTTCAAAGAGCAGTTAAGAGAAATGCTTATTGCTCTGCGCCCACAAAAAACTCATAAGCTGCAAACTTGATCTCTGCGTACCCTTATTTCCAAACTCAAAAAACTCAGTAGTGTCTTTGGTCCCTCTGGTGGGCACCATGAACCCAACCCCAGTGGGCAAGGGGAAGAGAATCAAAAGGAAAACTCCAACCAAAAAACCCTCTTAATGAACTTTATAATATGGAATGCTAGGGGGCCAATAGTGCGGACCGTAGGCACTAATCATCTATGGTGAAGCTCCATAACCCTGCCATGCTAGTCTTACTGGAGACTAGAATGGTAGACAACAAACACCTAACTACTGAGCTCAAGTTTGATGCCCAATTCCTATCCCCTGTTATTGGGCAATCTGGTGGTATTGTTCTCATGTGGAAGGATGATCTACTTAAGCAAGAGGAAATAGTTACTAACCCACAAGGAGTGCATGCCATTGTCAAGGTAATCCCCTCATCCACTAAATGGCCTTTTTCTGCAATATATGCTAGTAACTGTGTCAATAACAGAAATAAGCTCTATAATACATTTGTTTATAGGGGTATATGGCTTGTTGTAGGTGATTTCAATGAACTCTTAAAAGCCATAGATAAGTTTTGGGGCATTATCTTGAACATTAATAGAAGCAACAGATTTGGGAATGTTTAAACAATTGCAAATTATTGGACTTAGGGTTTAAAGGCTCTAAATATACTTGGTCTAATTAGAGATAATACAATAATCAAAAATTAATCCTATAAAGACTTGATAGGTTCTTTGAAATTGATGCTTGGATTGAGGAACTCCCTGAATCGACTGTTACACAACTTCCTAGAACTCACTCAAATCACTGTACTCTTCTTTTAAGCCTATCCCGGCAGAATCATAATAAGGCAAACAAACCTTTTAAGTTTGAATATATGTGGTGCAGTCACCCTAACTTCCTTCCTCTTGTAGAGAACAACTTTGATGCTAGGACTGATATTCTGAAAGCTACTTCTGTCTTTACCAAAAGAGTAACTGACTGGAATAAAAGTGTATTTGGCAACAACTTCCATAGGAAAAGGCATGTAACGACCAGACTGATCGTTTTGAGCTCTAACGCGTCGTTTGGCAGTTTGAGACCATGAGTAGCTTCACTTTAGCTTTTATAACCAGTACGTGTGGTCGGAATTGAGTTTCGAGAAATTCGAAGTTGATTTATAGAGAAAAATCTCATTTTAGAAGCTTTAAATTGGGAGAATTTGCTAAGTTGTGATTTTTAAGTAAATGACATCAAAATCGGGATTTGAAGGTTCCAGCAGGTTCATATGATGATTTTGGACTTGGGCGTGTGTTTGGATGACCTAGGAGCGTTTCGACGGCTATTGTGGAAGTTAGTATTTTGGAAGAATTTCATAAAATTTAGATTGAAGTGAATTTCAATGTTATTGGTATCCGTTTGGGATTCCTAGTTAGGGAATATCTCTATATGGTAATTCTGATATTAGGAGCGCATCCGAATATGGATTTGGAGGTCCGTAGGTCATTTCAGGGTGATTTGGCGAAAGTTAGAATTTTTTGAAGGGTTTTGGAAAGTTTGACTGGGAGTGGACCTTTTGAAATCGTGGTTGGATTTTGATTCCGGAAGTTGGAGTAGGTCTATAATGTCGAATGTGACTTATGTACAAATTTTGAGGTCAATCGGGTGTGATATGTTAGGTTTTGGCATCGAATGTAGAAGTTTGAAGTTCTAAATTTCATTAAGCTTGATTTGGGGTGCGATTCACAATTTTGACATTGTTTGATGTGATTTAACGCCTCGTGCAAGTTTGTGTTATATTTTTAGACTTGTGTGGGTGTTTGGTTTGAAGCCTCAGAGGCTCGGGTGAGTTTCGGATATGTTTAGGTTGTGTTGCGCTTGTTTTTATGCTTCGTCATTGTTTCTTCAAGTGATAGGTTTTCAATGTCTTTGCATTATGTTTTGATTTTGTCATCATCAAAAAAAGGGAAATTGATATGTTTTCAATTTCTTTGCCTTATGTTTTGATGATCTAACAAACTTAATGTCAAGGACCAGATAGGGAACCTGACACCCTTGGACTACACTACAAGTTAACGGATTCCAGCTAAATGTGAGCTACTATAGATTTAGGAGATAGAAAACCAAACAAGGACCTGATACCCTTGTATTTCCCTCAGAGCAGTACAAAGTCAATTGGATACAGTGGAAGCAACGTGACCGTCTGCACTATTTCTGCCAGCACTTCACTATTTCCAGTGCCCACTTATTCCTTGACCAACTAAAGTGCTTACATCATTTCAAGCGATGACATCAAGTATCAACAATGAGTTTATATCATACATCACTTGAACATTTCTGTTTCTCATTCAAGCCTTTTGCAAAAACAAAGAAATCAATTCTTGCAAGCTTGAAGAACAAAGTTGAACGATACTACACACCGGTTCCTAAAGTCAATATTTTGTTGTCCTTAGTTGAGTTATAACTTTGTGGTTGTACTTACTGTATCTCCTAAATTGCTTATCCAGAAGCATTGATTAGGATCCCTCTTGTAAAATCCATAAACTCTCTGAGTTTATGTTGTGACTAGGTTGTCATAAGTTAAAGCCTTTGTAACTAGAAGAGTGACAAAGTGGCTTGTGGTGAGAGCATCCAAGTTAGTTATAACTAGGGATTGACAAAGTGGCTTGTGGTAGGAGTACCACAAGTTAGTTGAGTTGAATTGTTTGTAATGGAGTCATTATAAAGTGGCTTGTAATAGGTGTTTACAAGTTAGTAAAGTTGAAAGTCTACAGGTGTATGTCGTGGTTTTTGTCCCCTTGAGTTGAGATTTTTCCACGTAAAAATCCTTGTCTCATTTACTTACAGATTTATTAGCATTCTCAGCATAAACTCATAGAGGACCAGGTACTCTTATGTTTGGTGGACTCATACAAACTAACAATTGTTATCAGAGCAGGTTCCTCCTATCAGGCTAACACATAGGAAGGATATGTATGGTTGCTCCACCAAATTTTGAAGAAGGTCAATCTACATACCGACCACCCAGGTTCGATGGACAATACTATGGGTGGTGGAAAACAATAATGCATGATTTTATCATGGCTGATGATTCTAGGTTATGGGATATCATATGTGATGGTCCTTATATTGCAATAAAGGTATTGGAAGAACTTCTATTTTCAATGGCAAAACCCAGTAAAGAATACGCTGATGCAGACAAGAAAGTTGTGGAGAAGAATTTTCGTGCCAAGAAGATTCTGGTATGTGGAATAGGATCTGAAGAATATAATAGAATCTCCTCATGCGACACTGCTAAGGAGATATGGGAAGCTTTGCAAACAGCTCATGAGGGAACCACCTAAGTAAAACAGTCTAAGATCGATATGCTCACTGCCGAGTACGAACTCTTTAGGATGGATGACGATGAATCCATTCAATATATGCACACAAGATTCACCTCCATTATAAATGAGTTACACTCACTTGGTGAAACCATTCCTAGGAACAAGCTAGTGAGGAAATTCCTCAGTATTCTGCCTAGCCCTTGGAAAGCAAGGTGAATGCTATTATTGAATCAAAGGATTTACATGAGGTGACCATAGAAGAGCTGATTGGAAATCTGAAGACCTATGAGATGAAGAAGGAGATAGACAGTTAAGGAAGAGAACCAATGAAAGAAAAGAACCTGGTACTCAAAGCTGATAACAATGACTCAAGTGAGGAATATAGTGACATGGCTTACTTAACCAAAATATTTCAGAAGATAGTTAGAAGAAATGGAGAAATGCTAAAAAGGGGCAGCTCTAGCAAACCAAAAAACTATGATCTTTGTCATAAGTGTGGAAGTCTAGATACTTCATGAAAGACTGTCCTCTCTTGAAGCAAGAATTTTCCAAGAACAACCCTGAGAAAATAGCTAAGAGTAACCCGGTTCTTTTCAAGGACTTCAAGAGAAAGAGACTGCTGACAATGTGGTGAAACATGCTCTTGCAGCATACGAGGATTCCTTTAGTGAGTATGAAGATGAAATTGATGTTGGTGATAGTTCCATGATGGCAGTTGAAAGTGAGGAAAATGAATATGACTCGACTTTTACTTTGATGCCCCAATCAGATGATGATGAAGACGATGACAACAAAGAGGTAAATTTCAGGGATGTTCAGAAAAATTTGAAATTCTACTCTCCTAAAAAACTTATGTTTTTAGCTAGTGTATTGATTGATGCCTATCATAGTCTTGTGGATGATAGGGATTCCTTGCCCTTAGAACTAGGAGATTCTGAACAAACAAGAAATGACTTAGTGGCTGTAGTTATTGACCATAAGGAAACCATTGAAAACTTGAGAGAAGAAAAAAATGATCTCTTGGTTGTAATTACAGACCTAAGGGAAACAATAGAGAGACTAGGGACCAAGTCAAAACTTGAAAATTCTGGAAAAGGAAAAGAGATAGCCAGTGAGGAACACATTAGGCTTGAAAATGAGTTGAAAACTGTGAGAACTAGGATGCGTGTTGAAACTGAGAAAAACAAGCACCTCAAAACTGATATGGAAAGAGTAAAGAATGATCTTGAAAAGTACCTAAAGTGTATATGGTCCTCAGAAGCTATCATTGCCATGTATACAAATAATGGTGGAAACAGGCAGGGAATAGGGTTCCAAAGGGAGAAAACTCCTTACAACCCTCACAACAAGTACGTCACTATTTTTTATAACTGGCTTTGTATCCACTGTGGGAACAATGGGCACTTCAAAGAAAATTGCCAGGCCAGGGTTCAATCTGTTCAGAAAAATAAAGTGTTTGTTGAAAAAGTGACTACAAAAGAGGGACCAGGTTCCACTCACAAAAAGCACACATTACCTGCATGCACTAAGAGAGATCTTATTCATCGTCTTGCCTACTACAAGGGACCCAAACTTGCTTGGGTTCCTAAAACTAACTCTTGATCTTCTTGTGCAGGAAAAAGTGAAAGGAAGCGGTCAATAATGGTTCATGGGTAGTGGATATTCAATGCACATGACTGGGAACACCATGGACTTTCTTTCACTAAAATCCCTGCAAGGAGGGAATGTATCCTTTGGCAATGGGAAAAGGGGTACATTCTTGGAGTTGGAAAAGTCGGGAAGTCACTCACTCATTCTATTGAAAATATATACTATGTCAATGGCCTTAAGTACAATCTCTTGATGTCTCTCAGATTTGTGATAAAGGAAACAAGGTGGAATTCTCGTCCAAAATATGTATAGTTACTGATTTGGTAACTGGTGAAGTGGTACTTGTGGCCAAAAGATACAAGAACATATATGTTATTGATTTTGAGTCCTTACAAAATGGTGATCTGAGTTTTCTGAAAGCTGTTGATGATGATGTTGAACTATGGCATAGAAGACTGGCCTATACAAGCTTTTCTCTTCTGAACAAACTCATTCAGAAGGACCTGGTACATAGTCTGCCCATGTCAAAATTCAAGGTGCAAAAGGTTTGTGATGCTTGTGGTAGAGAAAAACATGTGAAGTCCTCTTTTAAGTCTAAAAAAGATGTGAGAACCTCAAAGACACTAGAGCTTTTCAATATGGACCTATGTGGTCCTATGAGAGTGCAAAGTAGAGAAGGAAAACGATACATTTTTGTGATCGTGGATGACTACTCTAGATTCACATGGACTCTCTTTCTTAGAACTAAAGATGAAAAAGTTCTAAGAAACCTTTAAGGTGTTTGTGGTCTTTGTGAAGAAAATACAGGTGAAGATAGAGTCTAGAATCGCATGCATTAGATCAGATCATGGAATAGAATTTGACAATGCCAAATTTCATGAGTTCTACAGTGAAAATAGCATCACCCACAACTTCTCAGCTCCCAGAACTCCCCAGCAAAATGGAGTAGTAGAAAGGAAGAGCAGAACTCTGTAAGAGATAGAAAGAACAATGCTAATCGACAGTGGAATTGCAAAGAACTTCTAGGCTGAAGCGGGAAACACTGCCTGCTACTTGGTGAACAGGTGCATGATCAGATCACTCCTGAACAAAACCCCTTATGAGTTGCTGAATGGAAGGAAACCCAAGTTGACTCACCTAAGAACATTTGGATGCAAATGCTATGTTCTCAATAATGAAAAGGATCAGCTCGGTAAATTCAATACCAAGAGTGATGAAGGAATATTGTTGGGCTATTCTTCTCAAAGCAAAGCTTACAGGATATAAAATAAGTGGACTCAATGTGTTGAGGAAAGTGTTCATGTTATTTTTGAAGAGTCTTATCCATCCTATGGGAAGAGTGTTGAAGAAGATCAAGATGGAGAACCCTTACTAGTCCCTGGTGAAGTCATTGACATGACAAATGGAAAAGGCAGATATGATGAGTCAAGTAAAAGAGCTGAGTGAAGACAATACTGCCCCATCTTCAATGGAACCAAGTATTCTAATTACAACCACTGAAGCTGAAGAAAGAGTGGTTGATGCAGTTCAGGGTACTCCACTAGCACCTGAGAGAAGACACACAGGGAAACTAGTCAAATGTACCCACATTCTCTCTAAATGAAACTCAGACGTCTAACTGGAGACACCAAAGATATCATCCTATTAACAACATTATTACCCTCTAGATTCCGGAGTACAAACCAGGTCAAAATCCAGAAATTCACTTGCCTTCTTAGCCTTTCTCTCCCATATAGAACCCACGAATATCAAGGAAGCTTTGAAAGATGCAGATTGGATTACAGTCATACAAGATGAGTTACATCATTTTGAAAGGAACAATGTTTGGCACCTGTTACCCAGAACCTCAGATCGAACCATTATAGGAACCAGGTGGTTATTCAGAAACAAGTTTGATGGACATGGATATACCACAAGGAACAAGGCCAGGATAGTAGTTCAAGTCTACAACCAGGAGGAAGGGATTGACTATGATGAAACGTTTGCTCCGATCGCTCACATGGAAGCTATTAGAATTCTAATCGCTTTTGCATCTCATATGGAATTCACCTTGTTCCAATGGATGTTGAAAGTGCATTTCTGAATAGACTTCTTAAGGAAGAAGTCTATGTGAAGCAACCTCCAGGGTTTGAATGTCATGAACACCCTGAATATGTGTTTAAACTGGACAAAGCATTGTATGGGCTGAAGTAGGCTTCTCCAGCTTGGTATGAAAGGCTGTCAAAGTTCCACTTGAAAAAATGGCTTTAAAAGAGGGAAAATTGACAACATTCTGTTCCTAAAGAAACGGGGAAGGAACCTGCTCATTGTTTAGGTCTATGTTGATGATATTATTTTTGAGGCAGCAACTGATTCTATGTGAAGAATTTGCAAAACTCATGGGAAGTGAGTTTGAAATGAGCATGATGGAGGAACTAAACTTCTTCTTAGGTCTTCAAGTAAAATAGTCCCCAAATGGTACATTTATTTGTCAGCAAAAATACATCAGGGAGCTCTTGAAGAGGTTTGACATGGAAGCATCAAAGGTGATAAACATTCCCATTGCTAGGGCCACTCGACTGGACATGGATAAAATTGAGCCTCTTGTGAATCAAACCATGTATAGAGGCATTATTGGGTCTCTTCTCTATCTCACTACCCACAGACATGATATTGTCTTTAGTGTGAGGGCTATGTGCAAGGTTTCAATCAAATCCCAAGGAATCTCATTTGAAGGCTGCCATGAGAATACTGAGATGTCTTAAAGGAACACATGACCTGGTTCCTTATTATCCCTCAAGTGATAGTTTTAATCTCATTGGATATGCTGATACAGACTATGTAGGTTACCTTATGGACAGGAAAATCACTTCTGGAATGGCTCACTTCCTACGTTCATGTCTCATCTCTTGGGGCACAAGGAAGCAAAACCCAGTGGCTCTTTCAACAGCTGAAGTAGAATATATAGTCGCAGCATTCTGTTGTGCTTAACTTTTATGGATTAAGAAGCAACTGGAGGATTTTGGGGTACTCACTGAGTGTGTTCCCCTTCTATGTGATAACACCAGTGCACTCAACATGGCTAAGAATCCAGTTCGACACAAAAGGACCAAGCATATTGATGTGAGGCATCACTTTCTGAGGGACAATGTGGAGAAAATAGTTGATATGTATGAAGTTTTATAGCACAAAATACCAAATTGCAGACATCTTCACCAAGGCATTAAGTAGGGAATATTTTGAAAGAAACAGAGTGAAGTTGGGGCTTTTAAGGCCCAATTGAGAACCCGATTCCTAATTATTTGGCTATAAAAATCACCTTCAGGAAAAACTGGCTAAAAGTATTTTCTGGCCATGTCTAACTCACTTCAATAGAGTTGCAGGTAAACACGCATGATGAGTATAAAAGCTTTAGATGCAATGCATAAATGATAAAAGAGGATTGATACTTTCAAATAATAGGTCAAGAACCTGGTTCTTGTACCAAAGGTTTGTAGTTCTGTGCATCCTTTAATACACGTCTTAAAAAGGTACAAAACACAACTGCCATGTCATACAACTTTTCAGACTCTGTTGTCATGTCTGTTCATTTCAAATCGTTTCATCTCCCTCTGAAATGTTGTACTTCTCCATGCCCAACCACCGTTTCAGAATCGGTCCCTATCTTTCTCTTCATAATTATCCATTCTTAATAAAAAAAACCCTATGTTCTCCACAGACCATAAGTCCTCCATCAAAATTTCCCAAAACACCTTCACTCTATCTTTCCATGGCTGATACAAAATCCAACCTCCTTGCCTCAGTCACACCCATCACTGAAAAACCTATGGAGTCCTCCCTCCCTTCTGATTCTCGTATGGCCATTCCTACTCTCCCTGCTGAAATCACACCTCACACAAATTATTCGTCTCTTTCCATTTCAGAAACCCCTAAAAGTATTGATCTTTCCTTTCTATCTTCTGATATACCCACTAATCAAGGAATAAGTGGAGAACAAAGTCATGAGGTCGCGGAGGGTTTTGCCATTGTTACTGCAGATTTCGTGGTGGCAGTAGTGCCGATTGAGAAAGAAAATGTTGTAACCATCTTTGTGGTATCTGCTGACAGTGTCCTTCAGGAGATAATTGCTCAGGAAAATGAGGTACAAGGTATGGGGGAAAGAGGAACTATTGTGCCAGCTGAGGACGCTGGACTGACAGAAACTATTGGGCTCTCACATGAGGAACCTGATTCTTCTTCGGAGGACCCAGGTCAGGGTTCTCATTCCCAAGACAGTTTTACTCTTGTATTTAATGTTGCGCCTCTGGACATTCAAGCTCCTAAAATAAGGTACAGTGATGAGGGGGATCTAGAAAACCTAGCTCTCGATGCGTTCATAGTTACGCGGAGGGTTGTGTCGACTCCTGAATCTTCCACCAAATGACCTACTAGCAGATTGCAAGCTAAGGTGGCCTACGACTCTGCTATTCAAAAGAGCATAAAAAGTAGTAAGAAGAAAATGAGGAAGCTGGTGAAAGATAGTGTGCCCGTAAGTGATAAGGCGATCCCTATGGTAGACGTGGAAGAGGAAACACCAGATGAAATTGGTTCACTGGTTAGACGCTCTCGGAAAAAGAAGCAGCCTGCTTCAATTGAGAAGGTTTCAACCTCTAGCTCCAAGATGAAGGATGTTGTGAGTGAGTTTTTGATGTCTGATGAGGATGTGTATTCAAATCCAACGAAAAAAGGGAAATCAAGTGATGAGAAGTCCGGCATACATAAGTCTAAAATTGTTTAGGAACCTGGTTCTGTGAAGAGGATTAGAAGTGAAGTCAGCTTTGGTTCGGAACGCTTGAGGCACCAAAATGTTCTGTTGGGTCATACATTTGACCCAACAATCTTTGATATGGCTGATATGCGAAAAATTCTTGAAATGGATGAGTTTCAATGATGGGGGCTTCTATTCCAAATAGATGCACCTAAGGCATATGAGGATGAGGTACAAATCTTTTTTTCTAGCCTCTTCCCTGTTGAGACCAACCACATCTGTGCTTTGGTGAATGGAGTAGATATCGTGTTCGATGTAAAGTTGCTTGGAGAAATTCTCAAAGTCCCTACAATTGGTGTGTCTAGTGTAAAGGATGTATGTCAGTTTAACTTCAGAAATGCTATGGTAAAAGACAATGCAAACCAAAAGGGGGACAAGATCCATAAGAAGGTGTTACTCCATGTTTATCAGCTGCTTTTCGAATTGGTAAACAAAGTTCTATTACCTCGAGCTGAGATGAGGTCCGTAACTTCTAAGTCTGATTTATTATTGATGGAGTAACTAGATAGCTTTACTCCTGTAAGCCTGCTTGCTATTATGATTGAACACATGCAAAAGGTAGCCACCTTCAAAGATGGTAATCATGGTTGCTTACGCGAGTGTTTAAGTTCTTTTAGGTGCCACTGGGGCAAGGCAAGGCGGGGACTAAGAAGTAGACTTTCTCACATACAACATTGGAAGAATGCGAGTGCATAGAGAAGAACAGGGGAGTAGGAAGTACATCAACCATATCACAGCTAATTAATGCCTAGAATAGTGCAATTGAGGAGATTCGTTGGTTGAAGGCTAGGAATGCTATCTTGGAAGCTCAGCAAGTCCAAGGGGTTCCGACATCAAATGATGAAGTAACTCGTTTGAAAAACTGATCTTAGGGCGAGTAGAGAACCTGAAAGTAGAACTGCTCAATGAAAAAAAGTTGGCCAATGCCCGAAAAGACCTTGTTCTCCAAACATTTCCTGTAGCCTCCAAGCCTTCTACTCCTAGTGCCCCCCAAGTACCCCTTCAGTGACCAGTTTTTGGAAATGTCCTTTAAGTTTTTTTTTTGGCAGACGTTTTTTTTGTGTGGTTGCGATGAAACAGTATTGCTCCTGTTTAAAATTCTAATGGTGCCTTTATTTTTAAAGCAAAGGCATATTAAATTTTATTAATATAAAATCTATCCGCTTTTATTATATCATTGCATCAATTCTATGTTTTTGTTCTCTATAATGTTTGTGTGCACATATGTGGCATGGGTTAGCTCGACTAGAATTCTTTATGATATTCATCTATCTGTGTCTTTTTAATGATGCCAAAATGGGGAATAAATATAGTATAATGAGAAATAAGGAAGGAATAAAGTCAGGGGGAACTTGTTCTCCTGATAGGTTTTCAATGTCTTTGCCTTATGTTCTGATTTTTTCATCATCAAAAAGTGGGAAATTGATAAGTTTTCAATGTCTTTGCCTTATATTTTGATGATCTAACAAACTTAATGTCAAGGACCAAATAGGGAACCTGACACCATTGGACTACACTACAAGTTAACAGATTCCAGCTAAATGTGAACTACTATAGCTTTAAGAGATAGGAAACCAAACAAGGACCTGATAACTTTGTGGTTACCTCACAGTAGCACAAAGTCAATTCTACACAGCTGGAAGTGACGTGACCGCCTGCACTATTTCTGCCTGCACTACACTGTTTTATGTGCCCACTTATTTCTTAACCAACTAAAGTGCTTACATCATTTTAAGTGATGTCATAAAGGTTATCAACAATGAGTTTATATCAAACATCACTTGAACATTTCTGTTTCTCATTCAAGCCTTCTGTAAAAATAGAGAAATCAATTCTCACGAGCTTGAAGAACAAAGTTGAACGCTACTACAGACCAGTTTCTAAAGTCAGTATTTTGTTGTCCTTGGTTGAGTTGTAAATTTGTGATTGTACTTATTGTATCTCCTAAATTGCTTAGCCAGAAGTATTGATTAGGAACCCTCTTGTAAAATCCGTCAACTCTCTGAGTTTATATTGTGACTAGGTTTAGTCATAAGTTAAAGCCTTTGTAACTGTGACTAGGTTTAGTCATAAGTTAAAGCCTTTGTAACTAGAAGAGTGACAAAGTGGCTTGTGGTGAGAGCATCACAAGTTAGTTAACGTCTTTATAACTAGAAAGTGACAAAGTGGCTTGTGGTAAGAGTACCACAAGTTAGTTGAGTTGAATTCTTTATAATTGAGTCATTACAAAGTGGCTTGTAATAGGTGTTTACAAGTTAATGAAGTTGAAAGACTACAGATGTAGGTCGTGGTTTTTGTCCCCTTGAGTTGGGATTTTTCCACGTAAAAATCCTTGTCTCATTTACTTATAGATTTATTAGCATTCCCAGTGTAACCTCATTTAGTACCAGGTACTCTACTGTTTGGTGGACTCATACAAACTAACAATTGGTATTAGATCAGGTTCCTTCTATCAGGCTAAGATCTAGGAAGGATCCTTATAGCTGCTCCACAATTTTTTTGAAGAAGGTCAATCTACACACCGATAGTAGGCGATTTTGAGAGAGTATTTTTTTTGTCAAATCATTGGTTTTGAGGTGTTAGTGTTGGTTGGAGCTGGTTATAGAACTTCAGAGCGAAATAAGTCTTCTTTATAACCTTATAAGAGGGAATTAACCCCATAGGTGAAATAATTCAATATGTGCTTCTATTTGTGGGGGATACGTATGCACGAGGTGATGAGAGTCCATGCGTAGCTACTATTATTCTTAAGTCCGGGTAGTCTAGGACTCAAAAGCATGCTATATTTGCGATATTTGTAACCTTATTGCTAATTTAAATTTCTTAAATCGTCTCAAACTTGGTAAATAAATTTCTAAAAGGTTAAACTTTATTTTCTTGATAGTTAAAAAAGTATTGCCATTTTCTTGGATAATTATTTCTTGATGAATTCTTGATTGACTATTTGATTGTGTTTTCTTTTTGGGGAACGGGTCGAACACCTCGACAGATTAAATAGATGCATCTATGGTTCGCGTCGTTCGACCCTTCAGCAGTGCATAATTTAAATATTATGTTGGATCAGGCTATAAAACCTCGACATGATTTACGTATGACTTAGTTGATTGCTTTTGGAATTATTGATAATTGTTGGGGCCTCATTGGCCGGAGATATAAATTGTTTAAAGATAAAAATAAATTTGAAATCTCCTGTTAACAAAAAAAAATAATTTACTTGCTTCATATTATTGAGTTTACAGTCGTTTTATAAAATTCATGATTAATCATATTATCGGTATATTATTGTTGGCCATAGTAAGTGTCGGAGTCGACCTCTCGTCACTACTTCTTCGAGATTAGACTGGATACTTAATGGGTATGCATTATTTTCATACTCATACTACACTTGCTGTTATAGGCTCATGTATGGATAGTGTCCTAGTGAGCGCAACAACATGGTTGACACAAGGACTTAGCTGGGCTGCATTCCATATTACGACCCGCAGCCAACAGAGTCTCCTTCAGAGTATTTACATTTTCTTTCCTGTCCAAATTTGTATTCTGGAAAGTTGTTGTATTTTATTTTAAATGCCCATGCACTTATGACAATGGGTTCTTGGATGATTATTGCGAGCACGTGATTTTTGCCCTATATGAGAAATACTCCCAAAAATTCAAAATAAAATAATTTTTCTTTGTGTGCAATTTTTAGATTTTTCGCGGCATTTTTGGATAATTATTTGTATTTGTCTGTACATATTTAATTTGTTAAAATTAATATAAAATATAAAATATGTCATATTTGCATCTAGGATATAATTCTTCATTTAGGAGTCATTACGTTTGTTTTGCAAAAATAAAAAATAAAAAATCACAAAAAATATGTATTTTTGCATTTTTAGCATTTAATGTCCAAATTGTACGATTTTATTTTAATTGATGTTTAATTTTGTGTGATAATTATTATTAGGATTTAATTAATATTTTAAGATAATTTTGGTTTTTATAATTTAATCTTAGCATTTTAGTTTTATTAATTAGTAATAGAAAAA
>MU671882.1:2140-37510 GCA_026770625.1 Nicotiana glauca
TAAAAATAAAAAATAACAAAACTAACAACAAATATTAATAGACGAAGATAGAAGAAAAGGAAGAAGGAAAAATACCTCAGAAGGAAAAATTAGGAATCAAACGGACTTGGAAATTTTTTGAGGCCAAATGGACCTTAATCGGGGTGTTCTCAGTTGAGAACACCTAGATTAAGGTCTATTGGACCTCATCCTTCTAGTGGATTTACCCAGCAGTCCCACTTTCGGATTTCTAGGGTTCATACGGGCGTTTTGGGACTCGGGAGTTTTGGGTTGGATTCGAACCAAACCAATTATGGTTTGGTGACGAGGGAGGCTAGGGGAGTGTTTGGTATCATTTTGGGATGGTTTGGTGTAGGTCGAGTCTTGACTCGAATCTTTGATCGAAGATTCTAGCAGCTCGGAGATGATTCGAGGTAGATGGCTTGTGGATTTGGGTTTGGGGTGTGACGAGGGTTCCATGGTGTTGGTTTGGTGACCGGCGGCGTTGTTGCCACCGGGTTTCAGGCGAAGGGGAAAAAGGGCGGCGGGCTAGGGTTCTTGAGGGCTTGTCTCTGACCTTCAGAGAGAGACACAATGGGGGAGGGGTCGTTTGGAAATGAAGTGTGTAACGGGGGTTTGGGGTATGGGATTTGGTATATTGAAATGCCTTGATTGATCAGGGTCGTTGGATAATGGGATCCAACGGTCCCGATTGACTCACTTAACACTAAATGGGGTCGTTTAAGGTGACACGGGGTGGGTTGAGATATGGTAACGGGTTGGGCTAGTCGTGGGTTAGGGAGATGGGACGAGGGCCGTTGGATTTACATGGATTGAACGGCTGAGATGGACTGTCCTTGAAACGGCGTAGTTTTGGTGTCATACTACGTCGATTCGACGCCTGGGAGATGGGTCTCTTGGACCGGGTAAAGGGGTTGCTTAGGGCCTGGGTTTTGGTTTAATTTTAGGCCTGATTTCTTTGCATTTTTAGCCATTTTCCAACTTTCTTAACTAGCTAACACTAAATTAAATACACTCTATCAAATTAAAAGAGATGAAATCACACACCTATTAATTAACACACCAACAATCAAAGCAAAACTATATATTTTAAATTACTCGATGACAAAGGACGATAATGTATATATTTTTTGTAATTTTCTTTTCTAACCACTTTATGGCTAATTAATTCCTAAATGCACGCAACANTGATTCTGGACAAACCTAGGCAGCAATGACTATTGTCCAATGTTCTAATCGAATCGACTCATATAACTAATCGACGATATTTATTAATCGATTACAACACGTATAATCGATAGCGAACAATCGCCAAACAAATCAGTGATTCACAGTAACTTAAGCCAAAGACAGAAACAAAAACGAAACTACTTATTCGACGATGCTAATCGATGCGAATATGTATACTATAACGAACACATCTAAACCAACAAACAGAAGCAACTTCGACCAAATAAAAGGTCTTGAGGGGGGAGAACAGAAAAATTAAAAAAAATCGAAAAAGATAAAAATAAAAAATAACAAAACTAACAACAAATATTAATAGACGAAGATAGAAGAAAAGGAAGAAGGAAAAATACCTCAGAAGGAAAAATTAGGAATCAAACGGACTTGGAAATTTTTTGAGGCCAAATGGACCTTAATCGGGGTGTTCTCAGTTGAGAACACCTAGATTAAGGTCTATTGGACCTCATCCTTCTAGTGGATTTACCCAGCAGTCCCACTTTCGAATTTCTAGGGTTCATACGGGCGTTTTGGGACTCGGGAGTTTTGGGTTGGATTCGAACCAAACCAATTATGGTTTGGTGACGAGGGAGGCTAGGGGAGTGTTTGGTATCATTTTGGGATGGTTTGGTGTAGGTCGAGTCTTGACTCGAATCTTTGATCGAAGATTCGAGCAGCTCGGAGATGATTCGAGGTAGATGGCTTGTGGATTTGGGTTTGGGGTGTGATGAGGGTTCCCTGGTGTTGGTTTGGTGACCGGCGGCGTTGTTGCCACCGGGTTTCAGGCGAAGGGGAAAAAGGGCGGCGGGCTAGGGTTCTTGAGGGCTTGTCTCTGACCTTCAGAGAGAGACACAATGGGGGAGGGGTCGTTTGGAAATGAAGTGTGTAACGGGGGTTTGGGGTATGGGATTTGGTATATTGAAATGCCTTGATTGATCAGGGTCGTTGGATAATGGGATCCAACGGTCCCGATTGACTCACTTAACACTAAATGGGGTCGTTTAAGGTGACACGGGGTGGGTTGAGATATGGTAACGGGTTGGGCTAGTCGTGGGTTAGGGAGATGGGACGAGGGCCGTTGGATTTACATGGATTGAACGGCTGAGATGGACTGTCCTTGAAACGGCGTAGTTTTGGTGTCATACTACGTCGATTCGACGCCTGGGAGATGGGTCTCTTGGACCGGGTAAAGGGGTTGCTTAGGGCCTGGGTTTTGGTTTAATTTTAGGCCTGATTTCTTTGCATTTTTAGCCATTTTCCAACTTTCTTAACTAGCTAACACTAAATTAAATACACTCTATCAAATTAAAAGAGATGAAATCACACACCTATTAATTAACACACCAACAATCAAAGCAAAACTATATATTTTAAATTACTCGATGACAAAGGACGATAATGTATATATTTTTTGTAATTTTCTTTTCTAACCACTTTATGGCTAATTAATTCCTAAATGCACGCAACACGTATTTTTTGTATTTTTAATTAGTTCAAACAAATAAACACACATGCAAGATGGTAAAGAAAGGTAACACACAATCCACAAAAGTCAAATGCAACATAAAACTATTTTATTTTATATTTTGGGAGTAATTGTCGTGAGGGCAAAAATCACGTGCTCACTGATGGTTGCAGGTGCGGGAGGCGGGTTAAGTGAGAACTGCAGAAATGCTTCATTGACCGCAAAAGCGGAACCGCAGGAGTGGTAAAAGAGCCATAAATGCAGAATCCTTGGTCCAGAAGTGTATAATGTTTCCTCCGCAAATTTTTGGCTTTCTCCAATTTTGAAGACGGGAAACGAGATAGGGCAGTAAGGGTAAATCGAAGAGAATTAGTTGGGTAAGTTCCCTAAGCTTCTTTGCTTGAGTTTATGATCATTTTTCCATTGGTTAATCATGATATTAGTGGAAATTAAGGGTTTAAATTGCGGAAACTAGGGCTTGGTATTGGAGACTTAGACTTGAGGATTTGAGGGGTCATTTGTGGTCGGATTTTAGGACTTTTGATATGTATAAACTCGTGGGGGAGATAAGGAGTCTAATAATATAAAATTTATCGAATTTCGAGACGTGGACCCAAGGGTCGGGTTTTGGTAATTTCGAGATTTATGTTGTAAATTGATTATTTTAGCACGGGCTTCGTTCCTTTAGCATATTTGACGTCGTGATTCTGATTTTGGATAGATTCGACGCGAGTTGTGGCCGATTTAAGGGGTAAAGGCATCTCGGGCTATAGTTTGGACTGGATTGAGGTGAGTTATAATTGTAAATACTGTCCTGAGGTTATGAAACCCCGGATTTCACATTGTTGAGCTATATTGAGGTGACGCACGCGCTAGATTACGAGCGTGGGTTCGTGCACCATTGGGGATTGTGACTTAGTCCATCCCGAGTGACTATTTTTACCATGTATTTGATTGAAAACTGTTTGCTATCATCATGTTTTGGTCTGAATGCCATATTTGGGGATTGTGCCAACTATTTGGACCCTTAGAGAATTTTTATTGATATTTCCTCACTGAATTGACTTTATACTTTCATTCAGTCATGCTATATACTACTATTTTTATAACTAAGCCATGCTTACTCTGTTTTAACACTAAATGATATTTGGGTTGAGCATCATGTTTTACTGTTGCCCGAGTGGCTTGTGAGATTCTGACTGAGTAAGGTGAAGGGCCTGTGTTGTAAGGATACTTTGGGGTTGGGCTGCACACCGTAGCAGTGATACACTGATTGTGATTATTAGGCCGAGGGCCTGAGATTGTGCGCCACGAGGTGGCTTGTTGATATAAGGTTGACGGCCTGTTGATTATGCCACGAGATGGCTTGATATTGTGCTTGGGCCGTAAGGGGCCCCTCCAAGAGTCTATACACCCCAGTGAGCGGGGGTACCCATTGTGATATGAGATATAGCCCAAGGGGCTAGTATTATTCTTTATGTTTCATAGGTGACTGGTTCTGTTGGTATTGTGTTTATCCTTTCTAGTTGCCTGTTATTTACTTGTTTAAATGTTAAAAAGGCATTTTTAAAGAAGCTTAAACTAAACTGAAGTGACTTTACATATTTTCACTGTTTCATTGCTTTTACTGCTTCTTTATAGCCGGTCGATATGACTTTACATGATTTCTTATTGCTCAGTTTGAATTTATTATTATTACACACTGAGTTGGAGTACTCATTTTACTCCCTACATCCCATGTGCAGATTCAGGTGCTTCAGGTCCTGCTTGCGAGGGTTGAGAGCTTCCAGCAGACTTTGGAGATCCACTAGGTAGTTGCTCGACGTTCACAGCCCAGTGCTTCTCCCTCTATCTTATTTTCTCCTGTTTTAGTTGCTTAATAGTTGTGTAGACTCTTTCAGACTTTGTTATTTTTATGATAGATGCTCATGGCTGGTGACACCCCGATGTCTAGCTATGTCTATTTCGCAATTATACTATTTCAACTTATTTTTGGTTTATTATGACGTTGAAGATTTAATTTGTATTATTTCAATTTCTTAAAATAAATTGGAAGTGTGTTGGATAGCCTTGTCTTCAGAGAGGCGCCATCACGACCGGGTCTGGGTTTTAGGGTCGTGACAAGTTGGTATTAGAGCCTAGGTTACATAGGTCTAACGAGTCATGAGCAGGTTTAGTAGAGCCTCGCGGATCGGTATGGAGACGTCTATATTTATCCTCGAGAGGCTACAGAACCTTTGGGAAAAACTTCATTTTCTTGAAATTCTTATCGTGCAAATTCGTTGATCTGAGCACTAAACTTCTATTATTCTATTCTCTCACAAATGGCGAGGACACGCGCTATAGGTCAGGATGGACGACCACCATTACCACCAGTTGTGGCCACTAGAGGCCGAAGACGCAGTTGTGGTCGCGGTAGGGGCAGGGGTGTGGCCCGTATAGCAGCTAGGGCAGCACCTACAAATCCACCAGCCGCCCTAGTTTGGGATCAGATCCCAGTTGTGGACGCTCCAGCAGCACCAGCTCAAACACTAGCTGTGCCCATTGTGATTCCGGGTCATTAGGAGGCCTTGACTCAAATTCTATCAGTATGTACTGGCCTAGCTCAAGCGGTTTCAGTTACTACAGCCGCAGTTACTTCTCAGGCCGGGGGAGGCAATCAGACTCCCGCCGTTTGCACACCTGAGCAGGTCGTGCAGGGACTTCAGACACCGAGAGCACAACTAGCCTAGCTGGTTACAGCTGCTCAGGACTATGTAGCTCCTGCCATGTCTGAGGACGAGAAATGCAGGTTGGAGAGGTTTGGTACACTTCAGTCTCCGACCTTCAGTGGTGTAGAGGGTGAGGATGCCCAGGGTTTCTTAGACAGGTGTCAGCAAATTCTTTGCACAACGGCTATTCTAGAGACCAGCGGGGTATCTTTTACTACTTTTTAGTTTTATATAGCTTCCTTCAGTTGGTGGGAGGCGTATGAGAGGCGTAGGCCTATTGGTGCAGCACCCCTTACCTAGCAGCAGTTCTCCGTTCTCATTTTTGAGATTTATGTGCCACAGTCTCGCAGAGAGTAGCTGGGCCAGCAGTTTGAGTGGTTGCATCAGGGAGAGATGATTGTGCGCAGTATGAGATGAGGTTTTCAGAGTTAGCTCGTCATGCTATTTGGTTGGTTCAGACAGATAGAGAGAGGATTAAGAGGTTTGTTGATGGCCTCACTTATCAGCTTCGTATCCTTATGACCAGGGAGAGGGTGTCTGGTGCTACATTTGAGGAGCTTGTAGACACTGCTTGAGAGATTGAGTTAGTTCAGCGCCAGGAGTGAGATGAAAGGGAGGCCAAAAGGCCTCGGAGATCTGATAGTTATAGTGGTGCTCCTTCGAGAGGTCAGTTTCAGCACGGCAGAGGCCGTCCATTTAGGCATGCTTAGCCAGCTTGCCCAAGTTATCGTGAGGCATCATCAGGTCATGGTTCTCACAGATCTCATTTGGGTCAGTCATCACTTAGTGCCCTTCCAGCTCAGAGTTCGTCCCATGCTCCATCAGTTTAGGGCTCTTCTATGCCAGGTGCATCTGCTAGTCATTCTGGTGCTAGGGGTTCCCTTCAGTCCCCGTCTCCAGCACTCGAGAGTTGCTATAAGTGTGGAGAGATGGGTCTTATGTGGAGGCAGTATCCTCGTCGTCTTAGGGTTTCATCTCAGTAGAGGGGTCAACCGTTGGCTTCAGCTCTAGTTGCCTCACCACCACCCACCCACCCAATACGAGGTGGTGGTAAGTTAGCTAGGGGTCGCCCTAGAGGGGGATGTCGCTCAGGTAGCGGTCAGGCCCATTTTTATGCACTTCCAGCTAGACCCGATGCTATTGCTTCTGATGCTGTAATTACATGTATATTTTAGTCTGCCGTAGAGATGCCTCTGTATTATTTAATCCCGGTTCCACTTATTCTTATGTGTCATCATACTTTGCTCGTTATTTGGATATGCCCCGTGAGTCTCTTTTTTCATCTATTCATGTATCTACTCCAATTGGCGATACTGTTATTATAGATCGTGTGTACCAGTAATGTGTGGTGACTATTAGGTATCTGGAGAACCAAGTGGATCTATTGTTGTTATGTATGGCAGACTTCGATATTATTTTGGGCATGGATTGGTAATCTCCATGTCGTGCTATTTTGGGCTGTCATGCTAAGATAGTGGCATTGACTATGCCGGGTGTGCCATGGATTAAGTGGCAAGTTTGAATGATTATGTTCCTAATAGGGTATTCTTGAAGTCCCAGTGTATGGTTGGAAAGGGTTGTCTTTCATATCTAGCCTTTGTGAGGGATGTCGGTGCAGAAACTCCCAGTATTGATTCTTTTCCAGTTTTGAGAGATTTTCTCGATGTGTTTCCTGCAGACCTGCAAGGCATGCTGTCGGATAGGGATATTGATTTAGGTATTGACCTGGTGTTAGACACTCAGCCCATTTCTATTCCGCCGTATCATATGGCAACAACGGAGTTGAAGGAGTTAAAAGAGAAGCTTAAGGAATTCCTTGATAAGGGGTTTATTCGGCCTAGTGTGTCACCTTGGGGTGCACCGGTTCTATTTGTGAAGAAGAAGGATGGCACTACGAGGATGTGCATTGGTTATAGGCAGTTGAACAAAGTAACAATTAAGAACAAGTATCCTTTGCCTCGTATCAATGATTTGTTTGACCAGTTTTAGGGAGCGTGAATGTTCTCCAAGATTGATCTCCATTCAGGTTATCACCAGTTGAAGATCAGGGACTTGGATATTCTTAAGACAGCTTTCAGGTCCAGATATGGTCATTATAAGTTCTTTGTCATGTCTTTTGGGATGACCAATGCTCTAGTAATGTTCATGCATTTGATGAACATCGTGTTTCGACCATATCTAGACTCGTTTGTCATAGTCTTCATTTATGATATTCTGGTATTCTCGCGTAGTCAGGAGGAGCACGCAGAGCATTTGAGAGTTGTGTTACAGAGATTGAGGGAGGAGAAGCTTTATGCAAAGTTCTCCAAGTATGAGTTTTGGCTCGGTTTAGTGGCATTCTTGGGGCACGTGGTGTCCGGTGAGGGTATTCATGTTGATCTGAAGAAGATAGAGGCAGTTCAGAGTTGTCCCAGACTATCCTCAGCCATGAAGATTAGTGGTTTTCTTGGTTTGGCGGGTTATTATCGCCAGGTTGTTCAGGGATTTTCATCTATCGCATCGCTCTTGAAAAGGTTGACTTAGAAGGGTGCTTCATTTGTATGGTCAAATGAGTGTAAGGAGAGCTTTCAGAAGCTCAAGACTTCCTTGACCACAGCTCCAGTGTTGGTATTCCCATCAACTTTAGGTTCTTATACTGTGTATTGTGATGCTTCGAGAGTTGGTATTGGGTGTGTTTTGATATATGAGGGTAGATTTATTGCTTATGCTTCTCGTCAGTTGAAGCCTCATGAGAAGAACTACCATGTTCATGATTTGGAGTTCGCTGCTATTGTACACGCATTGAAGATTTGGAGGCACTACTTGTATGGTGTGTCTTATGAGGTGTTTACTGATCATCGTAGCCTCCAGTGTTTGTTCAAGTAGAAGGGTCTTAATTTGAGGAAGGGGAGATGGTTGGAGTTGCAAAAGGATTATGATATTACTATTTTATACCATCCGGGGAAGGCCAATGTGGTGGCTGATGCTTTGAGCCGAAAGGCAGTAAGTATGGGGAGCTTGGCATATATATTGCAGTTGGGGAGAGACCTCTTGTAGTTGATGTTCAGGCCTTAGCCAATAGGTTCATGAGTTTGGATATTTTGGAGCCTAGTCGGGTTTTGGCTTGTGTGATTTCTCGGTCTTCCTTATATGATCGCATCTGAGAGCGCTAGCATGATAATCCTCATTTGCTTGTCCTTAAAGATAGAGTTCAGCACGATAATGCTAGAGATGTGACTATTGGTGATGATGGGGTGTTGAGGATGCCAGGACGGATATGTGTGCTCAATGTAGATGGGCTTCAGGAGTTGATTCTGGAGGAGGCCCATAGCTCACGATATTCCATTCATCCGGGTGCCGATGTATCAGGATATGAGAAAGCATTATTGGTGGATGAGAATGAAGAAAGACATTGTGGGATTTTGTAGCTCGGTGTCTCAATTGTTAGTAGGTAGAATATGAGCATCAGAGACCGAGTGGCTTGCTTCAGCAGATAGAGATTCTAGAGTCAAAGTGGGAGCATATCACTATGGACTTTGTAGTTGGACTCCCGAAGACTTTGAAGAAGTTCAATGCTATTTGAGTGATTGTGGATCGGCTGACCAAGTCCGTGCACTTCATTCTTGTGTGTACTACTTATTCATCAGAGCGGTTGGTAGGGATCTATATTCAGGAGATTGTTCATTTGCATGGTGTCCCAGTTTCCATCATTTCAGATAAGGGCACTCAGTTCACTTTGCAAATTTGGAGGTCTGTGCAGTGAGAGTTGGGTACTCAGGTTGAGTTGAGCACAATGTTTCACCCTCAGATAGACAGGCAGTCCGAGCGCGCTATTCAGTTATTGGAGGAGATGTTGTGTGCTTGTGTCATTAATTTTGCAAGGACATGGGATCAATTTCTACCGCTCCCAGAGTTTGCTTATGATAATAGTTAACAGTTGAGTATTTAGATGGATCCATATGAGGCTTTGTATGGGAGGCGGTGTAGATCTCCAGTTGGTGAGGCCAGGCTATTGAGTACAAGTTTGGTGCAAGATGCTTTAGAAAAGCTGAAGGTGATTCAGTAGAGGCTTCATATAGCACAGTCGAGGCAAAAGTGTTATGCTGACAAGAAGGTTCGGGATGTGTCATACATGGTTGGTGAGAAGGTTCTGTTGAAACTATCGCCCATGAATGGTGTTATGAGATTTGGGAATAAAGGTAAATTGAGTCCTCGGTTCATTGGGCCTTTTGAGGTACTTTGGAAGATTGGGGAGGAGGCTTATGAGCTCGCTTTGCCACCCAGCTTGTCGAGTGTGCATCCGGTATTTCATGTTTCTATGCTCCAGAAGTATATTGAGGATCCGTCTCATGTTCGGCATTTCAGCACGGTTCAGTTAGATGGTGATTTGACCTATGATGTGGGGCTAGCAGCTATTTTGGAGCGTCAGGCTCGAAAGTTGAGATCAAAGGATATGGCTTCAGTGAAAGTGCAGTGGAGAGTTCGGTTCATGGAGGAGGCTACCTGGGAGACTGAGCGGGAGATGCGGAGCAGATATCCTCACCTGTTTGAGGCTTCAGGTATGTTTCTTGACATGTTCGAGGACGAATGTTTGTTTAAGAGGGGGAGGATATAACGACCCGGCCGGTTGTTTCATGAGTTACCGCTCCGTTTTCCCTATTTCTGCTTCTTGTTTCTTTGTTTATCGGTTCTACATGTGATTGGGTTGGTTGTCTCGAGTTCGAAAAGGTTTTGGTAAGACTTGAGACACTTAGTCTCTATTGAGGAAGCTAAGTTGGAAAAGTCAACCGAATATTGGCTTAGGTGTTATAGGACTCAGATGTGAGTTTCGAGGGTTTGGATAGCTTTGGGAGATGATTTGGAACTTAGGAGCGTGATCGGAATGTGTTTTAGATGTTTGGAGTAGATTTTGGCCTGAATTGGCAAAATTGGTATTTTGGCATTTTCCGGTTGATAGGTTAGATTTTGATATAGGGGTTGGAATGGAATTCCGTTAGTTGTAGTAGTTCAGTTGTGTCATTAGGGATGTGCGCGCGAAATTTTAGGTCATTCGGATGTGGTTTGGTATACTTTTTGATCAAAAGCGTAATTCAGAATATTTTGGAAATTTAGGCTTGAATCCGATGTGTTTTGGCTGGTTTGATGTTGTTTGAGGTGTTTTGAAGATTGGTATAAGTTTGGATAGTGGTATATGATATGTTTGTGCTTTTTTTGAGGTCTCGGGGGCCTCGGGGTGATTTCTGGTGGTTGACGGAAAGAATGGAAATTGGAAATGTCAGCTGAAGTTGTAGTTTGCTATCATAACCGCATCTGCGGCTAGCGGGCTACAGGTGTAGGCTCGCAGAAGAGAGGAGGCAGCTGCAGATACAGCCAAAGGGCTGTGTTGAGTGAAACTGCAGATGCGGTATAGTGACTGCACATGCGTGACCGCAGATGCGGAGAGATAGTCACAGGTGCGGGAGGCAGCTTAAGTGAGAACCACATAAGCAATTCATTGACCACAAAAGCGGAACCGAATGAGCGGTAAAAGGGCTGCAGATGCGGAATCCCTGGGCTAGAAGTATATAATGTTTCCTCTGCGAATTTTTGGCTAAGTTTTCCATTTTTTGAAGACGGGAAATGAACTAGGCCAGTGAATTCAAGGGTAAATCGAAGAGAATCAGTTGGATAAGTTCCCTAAGCTTCATTGCTTGAGTTTATGATCATTTTTCCATTGGTTAATCATGGTATTAGTGGTAATTAAGGGTTTAAATTGAGGGAACTAGGGCAGGTATCGGAGACCTAGACTTGAGGATTTGACAGGTCATTTGTGGTCAGATTTTGGGACTTTTGATATGTATGAACTCGTGGGGAGATAATGAATCTAATGATGTAAAATTTATCAAATTTTGAGATGTGGGCCCAGGGGTTGGGTTTTGGTAATTTCGGGATTTATGTTGTAAATTAATTACTTTTACATGGGCTTCGTTTCCTTAGCATATTTTGACGTCGTGATTCTGATTTTAGATAGATTCGACATGAGTTGAGGCCGATTCGAGGGGCAAAGGTATCGCGGGCTAGAGTTTGGACCATATTAAGGTGAGTAATGATTGTAAATGTTGTCCTGAGGGTATAAAACCGGGAATTTCACATCGTTGTGCTATATTGAGATGACACATGCGCTAGATGGCGAGCGTGGGATCGTGCACCGTTGGGGATTGTGACTTAGTCCATCCCAAGTGACTGTTTTACCACGTATTTGATCAATCTATTTGCTATCATCATGTTTTGGGTTGAATGTCATATTTGGGCATCATGCCCACTATTTGGACCCTTAGGGTATTGTTACTAATATTTCCTCACTAAATTGACTTTATACTTGCACTCAGTCATGCTATATCTTACTGTTTTTATAACTCAGCCATGTTTACTATGTTTTAACACCTTAAATGATATTTGGGCTGAACATCATGTTTTACTGTTGCCCGAGTGGCTTATGAGATTCTGACTGAGTAAGGCCGGGGGCCTGTGCTGTGAGAATACTTTTGGATCGGGCTGCACGCCATATTAGTGATACATTGATTGTGATTATGAGGCCGAGGGCGTAAGATTGCGCACCATGAGGTGGCTTGTTCATATGAGGTCAAGGGCCTGTTGATTATGCCACAAGATGGTTTGATATTGCGCTTGAGCCGTAAGGGGCCCCTCCAGGTGTTTGTACACCCCCAGTGAGCGTGGGTACGCATTGTGATATGAGATATAGCCCGAGGGACTGGTATAGTTCTTTGTAATGCCCGAGGGGCTGGTTCTGTTGGTATTGTGCCTGAGGGGCGGTTCTTTATGTGTTTATCCTTTTTAGTTGCCTGTCATTTAATTTCTTAACTATTAAAAAAAGCATTTTTAAAGAATCTTAGATTGAACTGTAGTAACTTTACATATTTTTACTGTTTCACTGCTTTTACTAGCTTTTACTGCTTCTTTATAGCTGGACGATGTGCCCTTACGTGATTTCTTATTGCTCAGTCTGCCTTTATTATTATTACTCAGTGAGTTGGAGTACTCACTCTACTCCCTGCACCCCATGTGCAGATTCAAGCATTTCAGGTCCTGCTTGCGAGGGTTGAGAACTTCCAGTAGACTTCAGATATCCAATAGGTAGCTGCTCGGCGTTCGCAATCTAGTGCTTCTCCCTCTATCTTATTTTCTCCTTTTTCAGTTATGTAATAGTAGTGTAGACTCTTTCAGACTTGTCATTTTTATGATAGATGCTCATGACTGGTGACACCCCGATGTCGGGCTATGTCTATTCCACAATTGTACTGTTTCACCTTGTTTTGGGTTTATTATGATGTTAAAGAATTAAGTTGTATTATCTTAATTGCTTAAAATGAATTAGGAGTGTTTCGGCTAGCCTTGTCTTCACGAGATGCACCATCATGATCGGGTCCGGGTTTTAGGGTCGTGACAATGGGTAAACAGTTTGGTGCCTACCGTGGGGCCTGGACAGCCGTGCAATTAAATTGATCTTTGCCTTTTTCACTAACATGTTCTGATTATTTTGTCTTACAAAAAATCATAAGAAATAGCAAGAACGGTGTTAACAACATGTGTAATCTCGATATGAGAAGGGATCAACCTCATTTCGAAGACTCAATTAGCAACACCCATCACAAGGGAAATGACGCCACACCGATACATGACAGTAAATACCCTCGACATGTACGGAAGACAACTCCCGATAACACCGAGGAGGAATATGTCGTTGACTCGGTAAAGGTCTTGTTAGAGCAACCGAAGATCATTCTAGATCACCCCATGCGACAGGATAAGGTTATGACAAAGTTGAAACAAGCAATGTCCGAGGCTTCAAATAATATGAATAGACGAGAGACGGTTCCTCCTGATGCTCCCGCGAGTCAAACAACACAAGGGTCAATAACAACACCCTGCGAGGCGAAGTTGGATTCGTTGGGGCCGGGGGGGAGCAGATCCGGTCCCAATAACAAAAATTACCCCTTAAAAAATGAACTCTTATGTTTATGAGGGAAGTGAATGCTAGCATGGACCAAATCCCGGGCGCATCACCGGCGCTGAAAGGTTTGGACTCAAAGAAGTATACTCAATTGCCAACAAGCCCATTGCAGCACCAGAACTAATTCTAAAGTGGTTTAAAATGCCCGACCTACCAAAGTACGATGGAACTTTAGACACTCGGGAGCATATTACCACCTACACAACGGCGGTGAAGGGAAATGATTTATCTCCTCACGAAATTGAATCTGTTTTGCTAAAGAAGTTCGGAGAGACTCTCACGAATGAAGCCTTGACGTGGTATTCACTGTTACTCGAGCATTCCATAAACTCTTTTGAGATGCTCGTAGACTCTTTCATCAACGCTCATTTGGGGCTAGAAAAGTACAGGCTTGAAAAGCCGATATATTCAGAATTGCGCAAGGAGGGTCCAAGCTACTATGAGAGTTCATTTCCCGATTCCAGAAGGAAAAAATGTTGCTCACGGATGTTCCGGATAAATGGACGATTGAAGCATTCACCAAGGGATTGAATCCAATAAGTTTAGATACTTCTCGGAAACTGAAAGAAAGCCTGCTTGAGTTTCAGCCAATGACTTGGGCGGATGTCCACAATCGGTACGAATAAAAAATAAGGTTCGAACTGGATGAAGTTAGCCCGGGGACAGAAATGTCAAAATATTATCAGGTGCCGAGGTATTTCTAGGTTCCAGAAGAGAGGGATGCAACAAAGTCCACAACGGAAATGCTTGAGCAAGTTGCATTGTTTGAAGAATTCCTAGAGAGGAAATTCCACTTAGGGACAGGATTGCAACCGATACTCATGTCTGGCTTTATTAAATTTCTTAAATCTAATGTCGATTGTTTTGCATGGTCGCATGTAGATATGAATGGTATCCTGACGGAGGTAGCTGTACATAAGTTAAGTATGAACCCCAACATACCTCCGGTAAGACAAAAGAAATGCCCTATTGTGGAAGTCAGGAATAAATTTGTCAAAGAGGAGGTAACTCACTTAGTTAATATCGGATCAACTGGGAGATAAAGTATCCTGATTAGCTAGCTAATGTAGTCATAATTCCCTAAGAAGAACAACAAATTTCGCATGTATGTATATTATAAAGCTATTGATAAGGCATGCCCGAAATATTTGTTTCCACTGTCAAACATCGTTAAAATGACCGATGCCATGGCCGGGCATGAGTTGATGAGTTTCCTCGATGCTTATTCTAAGTACGACCAAATTAAGATGAAATTAGAGGATCAGAAAAATACTTCATTTATAACGAATTTTGGTACATATTGCTACAATGTGATGCCCTTTAGGTTGAAAAATACTGAAGCCACTTATCAGCGATTCGTGAGCAAGATGTTTGAAAATCAAATAGGAAAAACTATGGAAGTTTATATAGACGATATACTAGTTAAGTCTCGGAATGCATTTGATAACCTTAAGCATATGGAAGAAATCTTTGATATCCTAAGGAAGCATAACATGAAGCTTAACCCCGAAAAAATGTGCATTCGGGGTTAGCTCTGGCATATTTTTGGAATTTTTTGTATCACAAAGGGGCATTGAGGTAAACCCCAAAAATATCAAATTCATAGAAGACATCCCGGACCAACTATCAAATGTGAAAGAAGTCCAAAGGCTCACGAGAATATTGGCAGCTTTGAGCGGGTTCATTTCTCGATCATTAGAAAAATGTTATCATTTCTTCGCACCGCTCAGAGAGAAAATAATTTTGAATAGACCTCGGAGTGCCAACAGGCTTTGAGGTATTTGAAAAGGTACTTCTCAAGCCCTCCATTACTTTCAAAACCAAAAGAATGCGATGCATTGTTAGTCTACCTCGCGGTCTCGAAAGTTGCAGTAAGTGCGGTTTTGGTCAGTGGGGATGAAGGTATATAATCTCTCATTTATTATGTAAGTAAAACTTTAATAGGAGAAGAAACTCGCTGCCCATATTTGGGGAAACTGGCCTTAGCTCTCGTAGTCGCCGCTCCGAAGCTAAGGCCCTACTTCCAATGTCACCCGATAGCCATGATGACCACTTTCCCTTTGCGAAACATCTTTTACAAACCTGAGCTCTAAGGTAGATTGGCCAAATGGGCCATCAAAATGAGTGAATTCAACATAGAATATAAACCAAGGATTGCAATTAAGTCACATGCCTTGGACGACTTTATGCCTTGCCTTGGATGCTACGCGAAGACCCCAATGCATCTCGAGCATTGCACGTCAAAGGGGCACGGTATAGCTTCAAGAGAGGCCAATTGTATAGAAAATCTTTTCAAGGCTCGCTGACCCGATACTTAGGGACATCTGAAGCTGATTATATCATGTGAGAAGTCCATGAAGGGACATGCGGCAATCATTCGAGCGTGTATTCCTTAGTACATAAGTTGATAAGGGCAGGATATTAAATGCCCTGCATAGAACAAGATGCCAAAGACTTCGTACGAAAATGTGATAAGTGCCAAACGTTGAACACCACTAGTGCATCAACTAGTAGAACCCTTACATTCGGTTTTGTCCCCGTGGTCATTCTTGAAGTGGGGGATGGACATTATCGGACTTCTTCCATAGGATCCCTGAAAGGTAAGATTTATTTTAATTTTGATTGATTATTTTTCTAAGTGGGTAGAAGCAAGTCCTTATCAGAAGATCGGGGAGCATGAAGTGGTGGATTTCTTGTGGGAAAATATAATTTGCAGGTTTGAGATGCCAAAAGAGATATCCTGTGATGCCCTTCGGGTTGAAAAATTCCAGAGCCACTTATCAGCGGCTCATGAACAAGATGTTTGAAAATCAAATATGAAAAACTATGGAAGGTTATATAGATGATATGCTCGTTAAGTCTTTGAATGCAGTTGATCACCTTAAGCATCTGGAAGAGACCTTTGATATCCTAAGGAAGCATAACATGAAGCTTAACCCCGAAAACTATGCGTTCGGAGTAAGCTCTAGCAAGTTTCTAGGATATTTGGTATTGCAAAGGGTCACTGAGTAAAACCCTGACAAGATCAAATCCATCGAAGAAATACCGGACCGACTATCGAATGTGAAGGAAGTTCAAAGGCTCACGCGGAGATTAGCATCTTTAAGCTGATTCATTTCCCAATCATTAGAAAAATGTCATCATTTATTCGCACCACTTAAAAAGAAAAATAATTTTAAATGGACCCCGGAGTGCCAACACGCCTTGAGGGATTTGAAAAGTACTTGTCAAGCCCTCGATTATATTCAAACCCAAAGAATGTGAAGCATTGTTAGTCTATCTCATGGTCTCGGAAGTTGCGGTTAGTGCAGTTTTAGTCCGTGAGGACGAACATACGTAATCCCCCATTTATTATGTTAGTAAAATTTTAACGGGAGAAGAAACTCGCTACCCATATTTAGAGAAACTGGACTTAGCTCTCGTAGTCACCGCTCGGAAGCTAAGGCCTTACTTCTAATGTCAGCTGATAGCCATGATAACCACTTTCCCTTTGTGAAACATCCTTAAAAAACCCAAGCTCTCGGGCAGATTGGACAAATGGGTCAACAAAATGATTGAGTTCGACATAGAATATAAACCAAGGAGTGTAATTAAGTCACAAGTCTTGGCTGACTTTGTGGTCGAATTCAGTTCGGGATTGTTGCCTTTGGCAATCAAAGTGGCAGTAATGGTGTCGGAATCAACATCAGGGGTTTGGACCTTATTTATGGATGAAGATTGTAAAGTAAAAAGGTACGGGCTTGGTATAGTATTAATCATGCTTTAGGGAAAAACCCTCAAGCAAACCATCAGAAGGGTTATTTTAACTAATAATGAAGCAAAGTATGAAGCTTTGATTGTAGGACTCGGACTGGCCTGTGGACTTGATTCTGAGGCTAACTAAATCAAATGCGACTCACAGTTGGTGGTAAATTAGGTCTAGATCTTTGGAACAAAGAGGAGCATATGCAACAATATGTGGTGAAGGTCCAGGCTTTCTTAGTGCGATTCCATGAGTGGTCAATTCTTTATATCCCGGGGGAAGATAACGCAGAAGCAGACACATTGGCTAACCTTGGATCATCGACATAAATAAAGGGATCAGAGTCCGGGATGTTAGTACAACTGATGAACTCGATCCTGGATACAAATTGTTACTATGAGGTAAATACGACCAATTTGGTCTGAGACTGGAGGAATGAAATCATCGATTATCTCGAGCACAGGAAGCTACCCAAAGAATCCAAATCATCGCGGGCCCTGCGCGCCAATGCGGTGCGAAATAGCTTCAAGAGAGGTCAATTGTGTAGAAAATATTTTTAAGGCCCGCTGACCCGATGCTTAGGATACATCTGAAGCTGACTACGTCATGTGAGGAGTCCACGAAAGGATATGAGGCAACAATTCGGCGTAGATTCCTTAGTACCGAAGTTTGTAAGAGTAGGATATTATTGGCCCCGTATAGAACAAGATGCCAAAGACTTTCGTATGAAAATGTGATAAATGCCAATGCTACACACCACTGGTGCATCAACAGGAAGAACCCTTGCATTTGGTTCTGTCCCCATGGCCATTCATGAAGTGGGGGTGGACATCGTCATACTACTGCCATCGGTTCCCAGCAAGGTAAGATTTTTTTTAATTTTGACTAACTATTTTTTAAGTAGGCAGAAGCATGTCCTTATCAGAAGATCGGCGATAGATTTATTTGTAGAAAATATAATTTGTAGGTTTGGAATACCAAAGAGGTAGTGTGTGATAATGGACCATAATTTATTGGTGCAAATATGACAACGTTCCTCGAAGATTTAAAAATAAAGAGGATCATATCTTCACCCTATCATCCAAGCGCAAATGGTCAAGTAGAGTCATCAAACAAGGTGATTATATAAAACCTCAAAAAAGGTTGGAAGCGGCTAAAGGTAATTGGCCCGAGGAATTACCTGGAGTTTTGTGGGCGTACCGAACAACGACTAAATCAAGCACAGGAGAAATTCTCTTTTCCCTTATGTACGACGCATAAGCTTTAATTCCGGTGGAAGTAGTGGAATCCACCTTGAGATATTTCACAACAGATGAAGAATGAAACAACGGAGTAATATTAGTCAACTTCGAGCTACTCGATGAGTACAGGGACTTGGTGCATGTAAGAATGGAAACCCAAAAGTAGAGAATTAAGAGGTATTATAAGCTAAGAGCCAACCTCTGTTATTTCAAAGTAGGAGACTTGGTCCTAAGGAAAGTAACTCAAAACACCCGGGAGCACAACGTAGGTACATTAGGTCCAACTTAGGAAAGCTCCTACCGGGTATCAGCTGTCATAGGAAAAAGGTTCTTATGACTTGGAGTTGTCCAGCAATTGGAGCATGGCGCACCTCAAAAGATATTCGTGTTAATGAACATCACCTGAACTGAAAGTATGTACTGCACTATTTTTTCCTTCATTCAGTTTTTGTCCTAATTTGTTTTTTCTGGCAAGGTTTTTAACGAGACATCAACAGAAAGCATATTACAAATAAAGCTTCCACAGCAGCAATAAGACCTTTAATTCCAAGGCACACAAGCAAAGATCAACTCCGGAATGGTTAGATAGTCTTTGGCTCAATAGCAAAATTCCCATCGAGATATTAGGTTTGCTATAAGACAAAGGTTATCCGACTGTTCGCAAATGCTAACCATTAAAGGATTATTAGATAGTCTTTTGCTCGATAGCATAAATTCCTAAGGGGAAGCGAAGTTTGTTACCGAGCATAAGATTGTCTAGTAATTTATTAATGGGATCTACGAAGGTGCAAGAATTCCAGTGTTCCAATTCTCATTCTTTGCATTCGAACACTAGGGGAAATGATATGAGGATACGAAAACAATAACTCCCACATCGACCGGGAAAACTAAAACCAAAAACATGACTGTATCGTTGGGACCGTGGACTATGCGAACAGCCCTGTAGAAACAAATTGTACAAATTAGCCGCAAGTAAGGGATTTTTTTAGCATAACAAATTCTTATGTACTTTTAAAAAATAGAAGGAACAAAGTTAAATTAAATCCTTTTGTTTTTATCCTTTTTCTTGTCTGGACGATGAATTAACTGTCATTTAAAAGTTAAACAAGTACTTCAAAAGCTTGTGCCATTTTAAACAGGCGACGTCCTCTTCAATAGCACTATAAAAATAAGATGGCCATCTCTTATAAAAACCCTCACATAAAAGGGTTGATTTCGGAAGAATTTACACTCGAAGCCTTATACAAAGGACGTAAAAAGTAAACTTGTGCAAATATTTATAAAAACGCTCACGTTAAAAGGTTGGTTTTGGAATAATTTATGCTCGGAATCAAAATGCCTTAGATACAATATACACCCGAAGCCAGACAAGAAAGGACGTAAAAAGTAAACTTACGCAAATACTTATCAAAGACCTCATGAAAAGGGTTGATTCCCAGAGTAAAAATGCTTTTGGGGAGAATACACCCAAGGCTTCACATAATAAGGCACAAACGAAAAACACTTGCTCAAAATTCTTAAGCAAAAGGAAGAAAACTCAAAGATTAAAGACTTGCATGAATATTCAAACAAAAGAAAGACTCAAACAATTCTTGAGAAAAAAGATATTTTTATTTATAATAACATTCCAAAACGGTATAGATACAAGAATTGAAAAAAGAAAATAAAAGCTAAACTGTAGTATCTTCGGAACCAGGAGGAAGAGAAGTGTCCACGCCCCCGGGAGAAATAGGTAGATCCACTGATAGCTTAACATTTTGGTTTTCACCATTCTTCTTCTGTTCCTAAAAACTCGAAACCAGAACCAGAAGGACTAGGAGCATCAGACCTCATCGGGAGACCACTTTAAGAAGCTAACTCAAGCTCACGGACCTTTGCAATTTCAGCATCAAGGTCAATGATACCAGCTTTGGCCTATTCCAAGGTTTTTCTCCTCATGCTATACATAACGTAAGTTTTTCTCAACAATAAGGGGAGCCTTTCGTTGCTTTAGTTCTTCGTTGAGTCAGTTTACCTCGGTAGAAAGGCTTTACCAGGCGGATCTAACTGATCTGAGACTAATATCAAGGTCACAGACATCTGAACCAAAGAGCCTATTATGATCGATAGTTTTCCTGTACTACTCCTCCAGCTGGGCATATTTCACCCCCGCAGCAGCAAGTACATGAATTTTGGAATTCAAGGCTGCCTCCAAATTATTCAATCTTTTGGCGAAGGTAGTCTCACAATCACATGTAGCAAGAACGACACTATGGACTTCAACCCATTAAGCTTCAACTTCTTCAAATTGAACCCTAAACGGGGCGATCTCTTGGCTAAAAATTTCTACCTCATACTCGCTTTGTTGTAAACGAGCCTCCAGTACAACGACCTCAGTGTCCTTGGCTTCTAGTTCTGAGAGTCGAGCTACACTTTGCTCCCGCTCTGCCAAAAGTTGATCCCATGCAAAAGTAATTTCTTCCTTCTCGCGAATCAACCTCTGAAGGCCCACAGAAGCAAGAAAGTTGTCCTACAAAGAAAGAAAGGTAAACCTGAGGATATGTACAAAAATAAAAGAAATAACAAAAGAAGAAAGAAATGTACCATTACGACATTGTGAATGCCGTTGTCAACAAACACTCTACTGAGAGTGCCAGAATCGTTTTCCAATCTTTTTCTGAAGCCAAAGGCTTCAGATAAGTAGCAAGCTCTACTAGCCGGGATAACAAGTTGCAACTGGTATAGACTGAAAGAGTAACATTCATCCTCCTTTGAGGATCTTCAGAAGGGGTATCATAATTTTTCCCAAGAACCCATGAACTGGGGAATTAGGGAAGAGGAACACATTCTTCATGTTTAGATGCAGCCCGAAGAGATGATGTAGCAGTTGTTGGTAGAAGAGTAAATGAAGATGGAAATGATGTATCAATTGCTGGTGATGGTAAAGATGGAGATGAAGCTGATGGAGTTGATGTAGTGCTGGTTGTTGGATGCTCGCCAACTAAAGATGGCAGGGACTCGGTACTCAGCCTCGCAGTACTGGGCACAACAATTGGAACGCAAAAATTGGATTTGGCATTTTTTACTAAATCAAACTTCCCTTAGGTGTCGAGACGTCATCCTCAGTTAGTGTAACTAACTCAACAGATGGATCATTCTGTTGAGTTGATGATGAATGTCGCCTTTTGTGTAGATAAGCTCCATCATTACTAGATTCTTTATCATCGTCAATCATCACAGTGTCTATGACTGGACCGGGAGGAGGACTAGTGATCACAACTTCTGGAGACAACTTGAGGACAATAGTCTTCACACTCTTATTCTTTTCCCCGGCCATGGAAGAACGCCTTCTTTTTGGCTGTGTGTCCTTCTGTCGGGGACTCCGTGCTAATACACATGTGCCCAAAATAGGCTAGGAGACACTTGTTTGAGTAAGCTCCTAGTGAATCTGCCTTGCCGCATCAGTAGGATCAGCCAAGATGTCTTACTCAAGGATAGCGACATATCCCGCAAATTGACCTGTCAAGAAAAAGATAAAACAGATCAATCAATTTCCTCACACAAGAAGTTAAAACAAGGTTAGTCTGAACTACCATGATTTTTGACCTTCCACCCGTATTTGATGGACAGTTCTTTCCTCGTATGGGTCAGGGCGTAGTGATGTCCAAGATCTTTTGGACCCATTGGCCAAGCCTTCGACCATATGTGGAACCCATTGGGTTGCTGAAATAAACATAGAATGAAGGATCAATATAGATATGGAAGAATCCCTAGTCAACTAAATATTAGACAAAAAGCTTACGAGTGCGGTTCTTCACTTCCGAAAAGGATGAAGCCGTTGCTGGAATGATATCATCGGTAGCAACTGCAATGAACCGTTTCATCCACCCACAGTCGTTTTCATAATCCATACAAGATAATAGAGCACGGTGACCACTCTTACAGAGGTTTATCATTCCTCCACGGAAGAACTTGGGAGAATAGAGATTTATCACATGAGCTAAAGATAGCTCCTCTCCCATTTTTTGGCACAAACACTGAAGGCAGACAACTGTTCTCCATACAGAAGGACTTACATGTGCCAAACACACCTGGTAGCGGAGACAAAACTCCACAATAATATAATCAAGCTCTCCATTCAAAGAGAACACACCCTAAGGAAAGGGATACATGTAAAAGTATAAAAACCCTCATTGGGTAGGGTCACTTACTTTGATAGATCAGGAGCAACAATATCCAAACCATGGCAGCAGCAGTCTGCTTTCACAACAGGAATTTTAGAAGGACAGAAGGAAGAATGATACCTATTGACTGCCCATGCACGAGGGTTGGCAGTAGGAAATTTCTCTTCAATATCTTTTATGGTATCAAGACTTCTAGGGATGATGGATCCCACTATTGGAGGAGCAGAGTCATCGGCTTTGTTCTTGTTCTTTGAAGAACTAGTACGCTTTGAGAAAGAAACCCTTGTATGAAAGAAGAAAATGGTTTTTGCTTGAAGAGAATTGAGGAAAAGATGAAGTGTGGGATGCAAGTCTAATAAGGGAAGCTTGGAAAATCATGGAGTATAAGGGAGAAAGTTGATACATATAAGACCCTTACGAGCTTGTCACAGTATGTTCTCAAATGTACCTTTGGATCACCTGTCCCATTGAACATCTATAACTTAGGAGGTTTGTAACCCTCTGGTAGTTCTACATCCGGCTGAATACATAAATCTTTGTAATTCAGACCTTTGATGCTTGTACCTCCTTCAACACCTTGGACTCGACTAGTAATCTTCTTGAGTTCCTCTGCCATGTTCTTGATAATCAGGTCCTTCTTGGTGGATTCAGGCATGTATAAGGTCTGTTGTAGAGTTGGGGTACAGTTTTTACGTATATGGGGTTGCTTTGATGGACTCCAGGAATTTGGGTATGATAGTGGTCGTTGGTTGAGGTTTGAGGATCGGGGGTGGGTTGTGGTGCATTATGAGGAGTGTGGTAGGTAGTGGTTTGTGGATACTGGGTTGGCAATAATAAAGTTGTGGAGGAGTTGGTACTGGTGAAGGATTGGGATTCAGGCGAGGTGTTGCATACGGGTGAGGTGCGGAACGATTTTGTTGGTTTTGTGTCTTCCGGGGAGATGCTGTAGTTTTAATGTTTTGTTGGTTGATGTCGGGTATGTTAAGGATAAGGGAAAGGATTGCCAAGTTCTAGACCTGCTCAAGTTCCCCTTTTAACTCCAGTATCTACTTTTACAACTGCAAAACAAAAAATTTAGCAGCTAAATTCATGGTCATGATTACCTCGATAATCAGCAAAAGCTATGTTGAATCGTGGGGTGATGCGTGTTCGGGGCATTAAATGCATAAAAATGTACGTCTAATCAACCGTCAAAAGCCTTCAGAGGGAGTAATAGTAATTCCCCTCAAAAGAATGTTTCCACCAATTTTTTGGTAACACAAAGTTATGCCACTGGAAAGTAGGGGCACTATCTGTATAGGATAAAATATTCTATGCCACGTGTCCATCCAATAAAGAGATAGGTGGAACCTAAGACGGGATATCCAAGACCGAAGGCAACTAATCCGTCTATCATCGGAAAGAATAACGCTCATAAGGATGTAATAATATTGCTCGTTCGGTAGTATTTAATAGAGAATATTCCCTTTCGTTAAGTGCGATTGCCCATTACAAGAAATTTGGCATTTATGCTCACCGTTACATCTTCATCAATGACCCTCATAATTGACATTAAAGAGTGACACGATAATAGGACCTCCATCCCTAGACATAGCTATAAATAGTAAGCTCAACTATTATTGTAAATGATATGAATTTTCTAGCGAACTTATACTACATTCTATATAAAGCTTACCTATAATTTTATCTTCTTGCATTTTGATTTCATTATTGTTGTGCTCGGAACCATTCTGTTTCTGTCATTTCGTCTCCATCTCAAGGCTAAGTATTGCATATTTCTTCAATTATATTATTATTTAAGGATCAAATTAATTCACTTATCTAGAAAGCACGTATAAATTCAAATATACCGTTTTATGGTTAAACATGTAAATAATTAAAAAAATATTGGGCCCTTGTGACATGTTTTAAAGTCGTGCGAGTCTAGAACCAAAATGAACAATATCATTAGTGTGCTAGGATGTTACATATATATATTTCCAGTTTAAATTTTTGTAGATCTTAAATCTTTGTATTTGATACAAATACCAAATAAGTATTTTCATCATTTCATGGATGAAGGGCTCAAGAAAAACTAAACTTTGATTTATTTATTTTTTTTATGGAAAAAAGATGAGGGAGAAGAGAGCAACTTAGATTAATTATAGTGGGGATAAAATTTTATCCCGTCTCGTTTTTACCAAATTTTGCCCGATTCTTAGTATTTTCTTTTTGACAAAATTAACCTTAAGAGTAAAGAAACTCAACTGGGTAACAGTAACTAGAATACTTTGAAAATATAAATGTGTATTACTAATTAAACATGATTAAATTCATTTGTATTTCCAGTTTGATATATGTAGCTCATAAGATATTTTTTATTTGATCCAAATATCTAATTCTTATTTTCATGGATGGAGGGTATATGAAAGACTAAACTTTTAATAATACTTTAATAGGATTTTTCTTTTAAAAAAAACATGAGGCGGAAAAGAGTATCTCAGAATACTCCTAATGTAAATTAAAAAAAAAAAAAAAATATATATATATATATATATATATATATATATATATATATATATATATAAACTTATATAATTATATATAATGTATATATACTGATTAGGAAAAATAAATAATGAATCTAGTTGACTATTTGTGTAAAGATCTATTGACACCACAAATTCTATGGCTAATAATTTGAGCAGTTGACTCTCAGAGGAAAAAAAAGAAGATGACTTTGTTCGATATAAATAAGAAAGAAAATCATAAGAAGTCAAAGTCTCATTGTATAATTCAAACCAACCACAATCATCCACTAAAGGACCACGTGGATGTATCTGGGATGCCCATTTTATTTAATAAACAATGTGTTGGAAAATGTTTGAAGTCCCCAGCATCTTCTAGAAGGAAATAACAGATGATTAGTCATGTATATCTAGTTTTGCATTTTATATAGATTCCTTTAGTTTGTTATTTTAAATTCAATTAGAAATAGACTCCTGTATAGGTCAGTTAGACAATTCTGTATTTTTCCTTCTCAGCAGTTTGTATATATAGGATACTGTACACTGAATACAATCATCAAAATACAAGAAAATACTTCCTATATTATCTAATTCCATCATGGTATCAGAGCAATGGGACTCGGTCTCTAGTTTTTCTCCTTTTCATCTTCTTCATTTTTTTTCTCCAGCATCTTTCTTTCTTTACTTTTCTACCCAATTCAATTCTCATGGTGCCTGCAACTGATGATTCCTCAGTCAATTCTCCAATAACTCCTATTTCAGGTAATCCTGCTCCGGTGAATCCATCCATCTCATCACACCCTTATTATCTCCATCCATCAGACTTACTTGGTATGGTGTTGGTTCACACTACTTTTGATGGAAAATGTTATGAGGGATGGCGTCGTGCAATTGTCATTTCCCTCTGAGCCAAAAACAAATTGGCTTCATAGATGGTAGGTTCACTCAGCCTGACCTTTCTACTGCTCTTTTCAAACCATGGAATCGATGTAACGACATAGTTATCTTGTGGATCTTGAACTCCCTATCCAAAGAAATCGCAGAAAGTGTTTTATACTCCAAAACTGCTAAGGATATTCAGCCTGAGTTAGAGGACCATTTTAGACAGTCAAATTGAGCTCAACTCTATCATCTAAAAAACGAGTTGAATGACCAGATTCAGGGTCACTTAGATATCCCAGTGTATTACACTAAAATCAAAAGGATGTGGGATAAACTAGATTCTCTTAATACCTGTGACCATTGCGCTTCTGCTTGTTCTAGTGGAGGCAAGTCAAATATACTCAAGTCCCTTTGGGATGGTCGGCACATTCACTTCCTTATAGGCCTCAATGAGACCTACTAAGTTGTTCTCATCAACATCTTAATAACCTCTCCACTCCCTAGTGTGAACCAGGCATATTCTTTGCTTATTCATGATAAGAAACAAAGTGAGGTGTATATAAGCCAACACCCTAATGGATCTGCTTTTCTAGCCATAAATCAGCATGGATATGCACAAAAATCAATAAAAGCAGACATGAAATTCAAAGATTACTTTGAGGCAAATAAATCCAACCTATTCTGTAACTACTGCAAGAAGCAAGGATACACCATTGATCAATGCTACAAGATCATTGGTTTACCCTCCCCTTTTAAGTTCATCAAATCCAGAAAATATCAAGGGGAAGCTCACAATAATCAAACTATAACCTCCGAGGATCATGGAGTGGTATGTGAAGGAATGGAGACTGAATCTACAAGCAAAGTCACTACACAAGATCAATTTTCTCAACTTTTTAGTTACTACAACAAGTGAAGATGGGGCAACAAGGAGAACAAGTTTCTGAAGCCAACACCACTGCTAAATGTGCTGGTATAATACACCATCACACCAATCCTATATCTTGTTTTCTCATATCAATTCTCTATATTGGATCTTGGATTCTAGAATAACATAACATATGACTTATGATTACGCTATTCTTTTTAATGTCAGACCATTATCTAAACCAATATATGTGAATCTCTCTATCTCTCATAGGGTCAGAGTTCATGAAATAGGTAGTGTTCATTTTCTTCCTGATTTATTTCTAATCAATGTCCTATATGTCCCTGATTATAGATATAACATTCTATTTGTTCATAAACTCACCAGATCCCTCAATTGTCTCTGACTGTTTACTTCTTTTGCTACAATTTTACACGACCCTTCAATAAAGAGGCTAGTGATTCTTGGCAGAGTTCAAGATGGTATTTATCTATTCAATCTTATTCCAATCAAGCATGTTTAGAGCTAGTTTCTAAGTTTGAGTCTACTTGTAATAAGAGCAATGATAGTCTAGTTTTTAATTCAGTTTCTAAATCAATTTCCGATGTAAGCCTTTGGTACATGAGGTTAGGGAATATGACATTATTAATATGAAGAACATTTCAAGTTTTCACCATTTCTCTTTCTCTAAATTCCTTGATCCTTGTGATGTTTGTTTTAAGGCTAGACAATCTAAATTACCTTTTCAATCTAGCACAATTTCTATTACCTCTATGTTTGAATTCATTCACATAGATACTTGGGGATGGCTTTTCAATGTCTTGTCTTATGTTTTGATGATCTGACAAACTTACGGTTAAGAACCAGATAAGGAACCTGACACACTAAGCATACATTGCAAGTGAACGAATTCCAGGCTGGACTCCATCTAATGTAAACTGCTGCAAGTATAAAAAATCGAGGAACAAGACAGGAACCTGATCCCCTGGTGTTTCTCTGACAAAAATAAGAGTCAATGATACAGCTGGAAAGCAACCGCAGAAATTAACTACCTGAAACGATACACACGACAGTTCAACAGAAAGTGCAGCAGTCAGTTCCAATTGGGAAGAGGCGTGTACCAACTAAGAACTGACATCATCCTTGGTAGGCCATTGTTAGTATAATAACATGGTGCAAGGCACAAGATATTCACTCGAGCATTTAGTGATATTCTCTCAAACATTAAAGATCTTATCCAGCATTGAAGTCACAAGTGTGTCAAGAACAAGAAGACAACTCTACGAAGGATCAGTTCCACAATGAGTCTATATGTATCCGGAGTTGAGTTGTAATCTTATTGTTTGTTCTTCATTGTAACTCCTATATTGCTTTCTTAGAAGTTGTGTTTTAGGAAACTCAAAACTATAATTTTTATGAGTTTGTGTTGTGACTAGAGTTAGTCATAAGTTAAAGTTTTTGTAACTAGTGAATGACAAAGTGGCTTGTGGTAAGTGTATCACAAGTTAGTTGAGTTGAAGTCTTTGTAATAGAGTCATGATGAAGTGTCTTGTAATAGTGTGATTGCAAGTTAGTGAAATTGAAAGCCTACAAGTGTAGGTCGTGGTTTTTGTCCCCTTGAGTTGGATTTTTCCACGTAAAAATCTCGTGTCTCATTTACTTACTGTTTTATTAGTATTCTTAGTCAAAACTCAAAGAGGACCAGGTACTCTATAGTTTGGTGGACTCATGAAAACTAACAATTGATATTAGAGCAGGTTCTTTTTAATAGGTTAACACCCCGAAAGGATCTCAATGGCTGCTTCACCTAACTTTGAGGAAGGATAATCAACCTACTGACCTCCTAGATTTAATGGTCAGTACTACGGTTGGTGGAAGACTCGTATACATGATTTATAATGGCAGAAGACTCAGAGTTGTAGGATGTCATTTGTGATGGTCCACATGTTCCTATGAAGAAGCCTGGGGAAACTGGACCAATGGTGCCGAAAAATAGAAAAGAGTATAGTGATATTGACAGAAAAGCTGTAGAAAAGAACTTTCGTGCCAAGAAAATCTTGGTATGTGGAACAGGACCTGAGGAGTACAATAGAATCTCAGCATGTGATTCTGCCAAGGAAATATGAGAAGCATTGCAAATGGCACATGAAGGAACTACTTAGGTTAAACAATCCAAGATTGACATGCTCACCACCTAGTATGAGCTCTTTAGGATGAAGGATGATGAGTCTATACAAGATATGCACACTAGATTCATATCTATCATAAATGAGCTTCACTCACTTGGAGAAGTTATTCCCAAAAACAAGCTTGTAAGGAAGGTTCTGAGTGTTCTACCTGACTCTTGGGAGAGTAAGGTAATGCTATCACTGAAGCCAAAGATTTACAAACTCTAACCATGGATAAGCTGATTGGAAATTTGAAGACATATGAGATGAAAAGAAAGAAAGACAGTGAAAGAAGAGAGTCGGAGAAGGAGAAGAACCTGGTGCTCAAGGCTGAAAATGACGATTCAAGTGAAGAAGATAGTGATATGGCCTATCTCACTAAAAGATTTCAGAAAATGATTCGAAGAAATTGTGGCATACCTAAGAGAGGTAGTACAAGCAAACCAAAAAATAATGATCTCTGTCACAAGTGCAGAAAGCCAGGGCATTTCATCAAAGACTGCGTACTTCTAAAATAGGAGCATTACAAACAAAACTCTAGCAAAGAAGCAAAAAGGAACCTGGTTCCTAATAAACGATTGAACCGAAAAAATGTAGCTAACAATGTTGTAAGGCAAGCTCTTGCTTCTTGGGGAGACTCTTCCAGTGAGTCTGAAGAGGAACCTGATGTTGAAAATAGTTCCATGATGGTAGTGGAAACTAAATAAATGAAATATGACTCACTGTTTACGTTGATGGCTTAGTCTGACGATGATGAAGAGGGTGAAAGTGATGAGGTAAATTTTAGGGATGTTTAGAGAAATCTGAAGTCTTACTCTTCTATGAAATAAATGTCATTAGCCAATGTCCTAATTTACGCATATTATAGCCTTATTAATGATAAGGTTATCTTGACCATATAGCTAGGAGATGCTGAATAATCTATAGATGATCTGGTAGTCTGTGTAGTTGATCTAAATGAGACCATAGCTAATCTTGAAAAAGAAAAGGAAGCTTTGAATGAAAAAATAAATAGTGTAGAAAATTAGAGAGATGACTTGATGGAAGTGGTTGTTGATTTGAAGGAAACAATAGAAAGCCTTAGCAATGAAAAGCATACTTTAGAAGAGAAAATTGCAGCTACTGAGCAAGAGAGGGATTACTTTTTGGTGATAATCACAGACCTAGAAGAAACTATTGAGGGACTCAAATCAGAACTTAGGCCTGCAAGTATTGAGAAAGGGAAAGAAGTAGCTAGTGAGTCACACATCAATCTTGAAAAGGAGTTAAATGATGTTATAGCTAGCCTGTGTAGTGAACTCGAGAAAAATAGGCAACTTCAAGCTGGACTGAAGAAAGTAAAAATTGGTCTTGTGAAATCCCTCAAGTGGACCTGCTCCTCAGATATTGTCACTGCCATGTACTTCAACAATAGTGGAAACAGGCAGGGAATCGAATTTCAAAAGGAGAAAGCTCCTTACAACCCTCACAGCAAGTATGTCACATTTCCTGATAATTGGCTTTGTACCCGTTGTGGAAACAATGGGCACTTCAAAGAAAACTGCCAGGTCAGGGTTCAATCTGTTTAGAAAAACAAATTGTTTACTGAAAAAGTAACTACTAAAGAGGGACCGGTACCAGTCGCAAGAAGCGAATATTGCATGCAAGGACTAGAAAAGCTCTTGTTCATCCCTTTTCTCATAATAAGAGACCCAAACTAGTTTGGGTTCCTAAATCTAAACCATAATCTATATGTGCAGGGAATAGTGAGAGGAAGCAGACTGCAATGGTTCATGGACAATGGATGCTAAAAGTCCATGACTGGGAAAAACCATGGATTTTCTCTCACTGAAAGCCTTGCAGAGAGGGGAATGTATCCTGTGGAAATGAAAAAGGGGTACATTCTCGGTATTGGAAAAGTTAGAAAGTCCCTTTCACACTCATTTGAGAACGTGTACTATATGGAGGGCCAGAAGCACAGTCTTTTGAGCATTTCTCAAATTTGTGATAAAGGGAACAATGTAGAGTTCGTATTAAAAGTGTGCACAGTTAACAATTTGGTAATTGGAAAAGTGGTTTTAGTAGCCAAAAGATACAAGAATATCTACGTTGCTAACATTAAATCTCTACAAGCGGGTTAAGAGTTGCTTGAAGGCAGTTGTTGATGATACAAAAATTTGACATAAGAAGATTGGGGCATGCAAGCTTCTTACCTATGAATGCACTAATTTAGAAGCATTAAGGACTACACAACAAAATGGTGCTGTTGAAAGAAAGAATAGATCTCTGGAGGACATGGAACGAACAAGCTCATTGACAGTGGAATCGCAAAAACTCTGGGCATATGAAATGAACACTGCTTGCTATTTGGAGAACATGTGTATAATCAGGTCCCTCCTAAAACAAAACCCCCTATGAGCTGCTCAATGGAAGAAAAGCAAAGATTACTCATCTAAGAACCTTTGGATTTAAGTGATATGTTCTCAGTAACGGGAAGGATCGGCTTGGGAAGTTTGATGCGAAAAGCGATGAAGGAATCTTTCTGGGATATTTCTTTCAGAGGAAAGCCTATAAGGTCCACAACAAAAGGACACAATATGTGGAAGAAATTGTTCATGAGTTATTCAATGAGACTCCCTCCTCTAACAAAGGAGGAAATAGTGATGTTCAAGATAATGAACCACTTTTGGTTCCAAGGGAAATATCTGATGCTTCAAATGGGAAGGCTGATGTGACGAGTCAGATAAAAGAGACAGGTGAAGACAATGCAACATCTTATTCCACTTCTCAAAAGGAACCTAGTATGTAAATTACTATCACTGAAGCTAAAGAAAGGGGTGGAGATGCAGTACAAGGTACTCTATGAGTAGCAGAAGAAGGAGTGCAAGGAAATCCACTTAATTTACTTAGTTCCTCTACTAATCAATTGCCAGTTTCCAAGTGGAAACATGAAAGCTCCCATACACTTGATTTGACTATGGATTCAAACAAAATCAAAAGGCAGAAATTCCCTAGTCTTCTCTATAAATCTGTTCCAAATAAAACCAAAAAAGGGGGGAAATTATCAAGAAAGCCTTAAAGGATGCTGACTGAATTTCAGCAATGCAAGAGGCACTGTATCAATTTGAAGGAAACAAGGTTATTTGGTAGTCAATAAAAGCATATCTAGAATGATTCATTCTATTTAATCATGCCTAAGCTCATGGGGTACGAGGAAACAAAAACCAGTGGCTCTCTCAACGGTTGATGTAGACTCCCTCACAAAGGCTGTGAGCAGGGATCTCTTGAGAGAAATAGAATGGCATTTGGGGCAATTAAACCTATGAGAGAACCCAGTTCTGCTTACATGACCATGAAAGTCTTAATCAGGTAAAATTGGCTAGAGTATTTTTTGACTAACCTTAACTCACATCTGTACCGTTGTAGGTAAACATGCATAATGATCATAGAAGCTAAAGGTACAATGTTTACTGCGAAAGAGGAGATGCAAAAATATTTTTATAATAAAAACTGCTCGGAATCAGGTTCATGTACCACAGGTTAGTAGTAATGTATTTTTCGCATGTTTTCTCAAAAGGGGTAAGAAAATTAGTTCAACTGCCACATCATCTGACTTTTCAGAGTCTGTATGTCATGTCTAATCTTTCAAATCCTTTCACCTCCTCTGCACGTTACGTATTCCCACAAACCTACCGTTGTTTCAAAAAACCCTTTGGATCCCATTCCTCTCCTTTCTCATCATTAGCCCTTCTTCCTATAAAACTCTTTCTCTCACAGCTATCCTGAACCTTCATCTTCTCTGTATCCTTTTGATCATTTCCTCTCTTCTCTCTCACTCCAATTCACTACCAAATTCTCCTACAATGGTAAACGAATAATCTCTAACTTCTTCTATCATCAACATCACTCCTACTTCTCCATCTTTTTTAAAGTCATCCCCAAAAATCCACTTTTCCACTATTCCCATTACTACTGCACCTGTCACACCTCATTTTTTTACGTGTTTTAATATACCCCGTAAAGGGCATAAAGGAGTTTTTTCAATTAAAGGAAAGTCGGAATGGGATTTATTTTATTTATTTAGAGTCGCCACTTGGAACGTTAATGGTGTCCCAAGTCACCGGTTGAATCCTGAACCGAGGAAAATATGACTCTGTTAACAGTCCGCAAACTAGAAATCCGGATAAGGAATTCTGTTAACCCGGGAGAAGGTGTTAGGCATTCCCGGATTCCGTTGTTCTAACACGGTCGCTCAACTGTTGCATTTGATTTTTATCTGATTTCCATACATGTTCTATTTTATGTGTCTTTTATTAATAATCCGCTTTTATTCTATTATTTATTTATTTTTACAAGAATTACAACGTCGTGAAAATGCATCTCGAACCGCGCCGTACCAGTACACCCGTGGCTTTTAACACATTTCGACTTCGTTGAGATTTGGATTTGGGTCACATAAATGTGCACCCGTTTTTTAGGATGATAATATTATTAACATACGCACCTAAAGCGAATACGTATTTATTAACTTTGAGGAAGAGCGTGAAATTCGCTAAACAGTCCTCATTATTAACATCTTTTCGCATTTTTTCAATTTTCTTTTCCATTTTTTCTCTTTCGTTGTTTTCTTATTTTCCTTTTTCTTTTCCCTTTCATTTTTTTTCTTTTTTTTTATTTTCTTCTCTTTCGTTTTTTTTTCTCTTTCTCTTTCTCTTTTCCTTTTCTTTTCTTTCTTTTCTGCTTTTCTTTTCTTTTCTTCTTTTGTTTCTCCACTTGATTTCCCCGTTCAATCTTTAATTTTTGTTGTTAATTTTGAAAGAGGGATATGAAAGAAAATATAATAAGGCTCAAAGGAATAGCAATGGATAAAGTGTTTGGATAGTAGAACAAAATGCCTTCATCATTTCAATCTCAAACATGTCAAATACAATCAGATACATAAAGATAAAGAAATCATACATAATATCTCTTGACTGCATCATAATTGATAGCCATTTCTACACATTTCCCTTCCACATCTGTTAGATATAATGCGCCGTTGGACAACACTCGTGTTACAACAAATGGCCCCTGCCAGTCAGGAGCGAACTTTCCTTTTGCTTCAGCCCAATGAGGTAGGATGCGCCTCAATACAATTTGTCCGACTTCAAATTTCCATGGACGCACTTTCTTGTTATAAGCTCTGGCCATTATCTGTTGGTACAATTGCCCATGACATACTGCTGCCAACCTCTTTTCATCGATCAAATTCAATTGTTCCAAACGAGCTTTGACCCACTCATCATCATCAATTTCCGCCTCTGCAATAATTCGAAGGGAGGGTATTTCCACTTCTGCAGGTATCACTGGCTCTGTTCCATACACCAATGAATAAGTAGTCTCCCCTACCGAAGTGCGAACAGTAGTGCGATATCCTAGCAAAGCAAAGGGTAATTTCTCATGCCACTGCCTGGATCCTTCCACCATCTTTCGAAGTATTTTCTTGATATTCTTATTAGCTACCTCAACTGCGCCATTCGCCTTAGGACGATATGGTGTGGAATTGTGGTGTGTAATTTTAAACTTCTGACATGTTTCTGCCATCAAATGACTGTTAAGATTGGCACCATTATCTGTGATAATCACCTTCGAAATTCCGAACCGGCAAATGATGTTTGCATGTACAAAATCAACCACTGCNTACTCGATTGGCCCAATGACGTCCATTCCCCAAGCAACAACGGTCCATGGTGCTGACATTGCGTGCAACTCAGATGGAGGAGAATGAATCAAATCTCCATGTACTTGACACTGATGACACTTGTGTACGAAACTGATACAGTCTCGTTCCATAGTGAGCCAATAATATCCTGCTCGAAGAATCTTTTTGGCCAGTACATACCCACTCGTATGAGGTCCACAAACTCCTTCATGTACCTCAGTCATGATAGTTGTAGCCTTTTTAGCATCCATACACTTCAATAAACCAGGATCCGGAGTTCTTTTGTACAACACTCCTCTGCTAAAGAAAACTCCACTTGCTAAGCGTCTAATGGCTCTCTTTTGGTCCCCTGTGGCCTGTGTTGGATATACTCCCATTCTGAGGTGTTCTTTAATATCATGAAACCATGGCTCACCATCATGCTCTTCTTCCACCACATTGCAATAAGCATGTTGATCTCGGACCTGAATCTGTAATGGGTCCACATAAGCCTTATCCGGATGATGCAACATTGACGCCAGAGTGGCCAAAGCGTCGGCAACTTCATTGTGAATTCTCGGAATGTTCTTGAATTCTATTGACTGAAACCGCATAGTTCAAGCAAACATTGCCGGTAAGGTATGAGCTTTAAGTCTCGTGTTTCCCATTCTCCCCGAATTTGATGTACCAAAAGATCTGAGTCGCCCATGACCAAGATCTCTTGGACACCCATATCTATAGCCATCCTCA
>MU671883.1:0-27311 GCA_026770625.1 Nicotiana glauca
TGTCTCGAATAAGTCCCCTTCCTCTCGAATTTTCAATTGAACATCGCCGGAACCCTAGTTCCGGCGAACGACCCTACACCTAAAAAATAACCAAAATCATACCAGAAGCATTCCTCGACATCCTGAACCCAGATTTGAAGTCTTTAAGTCCCAAAAACCCCTAGAAGATCAAAAATAATTAAAAAGGGGTCTGCCTGGAAAATCAAGAAAATCTTTTCAACCAAAAGAGAAGAAAGAAAGAAAGAAAGAAGAAAGAAAGAAAGAAAGAAAGAAAAGAAAAGCCGAAAAAAAAGAAGCTAAGTGTCCTGTTACTTATCTTTTTGATTTTTTCTTTTGTTTTATTTATATGCATGTCTCTGTTATTTGATAATTTAGATTTTTTTGATTAAGTGTTTCTGGTATTAATTGATAGTTTAGATTTTTTCTAGTTTTGACTCGTCTGAAATCAATACTGTTGTGAAAAATAAACAGTTAGATTTTTAGGAATTAATAGCCTCTGATAATTTTTTGTGTTGACTTTGATATTAATTAGGGTTCTATAGGAATTAAAGGTTTGTTTGATTAGTTTTAGAAATTTTAGATTCTGTTTAAACATGATTTCGATTTCTATTTTTATTTTAAATTGAAATTGATAATTGGAAGTTTAGATTTTCAGTAGCTATTGTTTGTGTTAGTTTAATTTCTGAATTTGTTAAATAAATGATTAGTAATTGATAATTAGTTAGGGTTATTGGTTATAGCTGATTACATTTTGTATTTGATAATTCTGAAATATAGGGGTAAGATAATTTTGTAATTTGGTTAAAATCTAAGGGATAAAAGGGTAAAAGGCAGTGAGGGTAAAGGGTAAATAGGATTTGGGTTCAGGGGTGATTTGGGAATACAAAAATGGTTATATTGCAATAAAGCTTAGGAGGTGGGGGTAATGTGGTCAATGTAAAGGGTAATGCAGTAAAATACCACTTAGAAGTAAGGGTAAAAGGGTAAAAATAATGGATTGGAACATTCTAGACAGGGGAAAAAGGGGAAATTCCGTATTAATAAGGGGTTTAAATCAATTAGCTAAAAAATAATAGGGGTTCAATAGAAATAAAAGAGGGTTTGCTTGGCAAATTCTGAAATTTAAATTTCCCTCTCTTTTTGTTCTATAAATAGGCCTCACTTGGCCTCCTTGAATAAGTTTTAAAAGATCTGAAATCTACTAAACAGTTTCTGCTATTTTCGATCTAGATTCTTACCAATCCCTATTCCAAAACTCCAAAAAATATCAAAATCAGTTATAACTCCTACTGTTGCATTGATTCTTAGAGTAATCTGAAGGTTATTTTGATTTGATTGACAATTGCGATATAAATTTGAACAATATCTCTCAAGTGTTGGGTTTTCTGGTGATTTATTACTCCTGTTGGTTTGATCTACTGTTTACTGGGCTTGAATCTATTGGTGTTGAAGCTGTGATCAATTTGCCTGTTAAACTGCCATTTGCTGATCCTGTTTTTCTGTTGATTCGAGTAGATTCTCATTGATTTTTTCATCTTATTTCCAGGTAAATCTTCTAATTTCATATGACCGTGAAGCTGTAATGACAAGTTGAAGAGAATGAAGTTGTTCGTTTGGCATTTATTTACTTCTGATTTTTTTTTTATATATATAATTAAATCTGATATATGTAGAATTTAGTTAGGAAAATGTGTATTTAATTAGGAGTAGTCTAAATATGTAACTAACTATATAGACTTGGACTGTTTAAACTTTACAATATTGTAGTTTATCATAGTAGAGTAGTTTTATGTTAACTAGTGGACTGTTAAACTAGCTTAATATTTGTTTAAGAGCATCTGAATTCTGTATCAGTTGTGTTATTTTGTTCTGGTTTTTAAAATTCAAAGCTGCATTACTAATCGTTAGTTCAAAAAATCAGAAACATAATAATAGGAGTTTAATTGAGAATAGGAATTAGTATGATCATATTCATGACTCAAATAGTAGTCAATTGAAAAGATAAGTATATGTAATTCGTTAGGCTTAATTACGAGTACATCATTTCTATTTAATATCAAGGTCTTCAAACAATACTGTACATCATGTGATCCATGAGTCTGTTAGACAAAAGTCTGGTCTGTTTAAACCATTAATGATATAATTGTGTAAATCCTGCTTGGTTAATGGTTTGTCTTTTAAAAATGAAACACCAAAACAGTTAGTTAATTGATTCGCTAGTCTACTGCTATTAGATTGACAAATTAAAATTCAGTTTTTATGTTTTTGTTTCCTGAATTGGACTGTTAACGTTATGAAATTGATTATCAATAATGTGTGGGCTTATTAAGCTACAAATCTGGGCTCAACTTGGCCCAGTTGCACGAAACTTGGCTAGAATGGTTTGTAACTCATTTCAAGTCTTCTTAAAGGATGACGTATATTTGGGCCTAAAACCAGATTGTATTCCGCTCATTTAGAGGCCCAAAACTTTTCTGAGCTGGATAAACAGTAAATAAAGCTTTGTATAATGGAATTAATTGGATTTTTCCTTGTTTTAGAGATAAAACAAAAAATAGAGAATATAGTTTGCCCAAGGATTGGCCTTTAATAAAAATCGAGATAAGCCTCGCCGCATCAAATATACAATTGCGGGGTCCTCATTAATTTCTTACTAAAAATACTTAGTATTCGGGATAGGCCGTTTAGCGAATTTCACGGCCTTCCCAAAAGATATAACACGTTAGCCGCTTTAGGCGCGATTTTTAATAATTTTATCTTCCTAATATGAGTGTGCATTTCATGCAACCCAAATCCAAATTCTAAAATGTCGAATGAGAATATGTCGAGGATCCGGGTGCATTTCATGTGACGTGATCCGAAACATGTACTTAAATGACGTTCACTTTCTTAAAAATAAAATAACTTGACAAAAGCGGTAATTAATTCTAAAATTGCACAAATAGGATAACATGTAAAAAAATCAAGATTTAGCCAAATACGACAGTTGAGCGACCGTGCTAGAACCACGGAATTCGGGAGTGCCTAACACCTTCTCGCGAGATAACAGAATTCCTTCCCGGATTTCTGGTTCGCGACTGTTAAACAGAGTCAAACCCTTCCTCGATTCGGGATTCAAACCGGTGACTTGGGACACCATAAATCTCCCAAGTGGCGACTCTAAAATAAAAAAAAATGAATCCCGTTTCGATTGTCCTTAAATTGGAAAAACTCCTTTATTACTATATCTCTTCCCGGGGGTGTAGTAAAGGCTGTAAAGCTCGGAAAAAGGAGGTGTGACAGTTACAGTTTAAAACATGGCAATATGTAAGTTATTGTCTATGGATTGAACTTGATCCCTTAAAGGATCCTAACCTCTAAACATTGTGTTCTAACATACTTATGGGTATGCCAGCATTTCCTGTTGCTGAGTATGCTCACCAGCCTGTCTTTCCCTTTTACCACCTCCCCATTCCCTATACCCCTATGTGTATTAATGTGAACTGTTTCCCTTTCCCTTTCCCCTTTTAGAAATCCTGCACTTGTACTCTCTCTTAGTCGTTAAGTTCTACCCCCCACTTATGAGCCTTGCCTTGGGACTTGGAGTTCCCTCTGAACTTAGATACCTGAGAGATGGCCTTTCCACACTGCACTATGTCTTAATCTGGTGATATATTTGGGTGTAAGCACTTCTCGGAGTTCATGTGAGACTCCTAGGGAACTTTGACACACCCCAAATGGGAGAAAGGATTTGAAATCTGATCTCTTGGAGTTGGTTTAGTTTTTATTGCAGACAGGAAGTCTAAATCAGTCTCTCCTTGGTTGTACTTTTAATTTTTGATGTATTTTTCTTTACCTTATTTCTTTACTAGGTTGTAATAACTTTGTAATAAAACTCTTGGAGATGGCTAGTGAAAAGGGAGGGGTAACCATGTATTCAAAGGGATAGATATCCTGCCTATAGGAGTTTATGAATCTTGCATGCTCATATATAGATACCATATCTATGGGAATTCTGCATCCTTATACATATAGATACAATGTCTGTAGGAATTCTGCATCCTTACACATATAGATACCATAACTATAGGAATTATGCATCCTCATACATATAGATACCATGTTTATAGGAATTCTGCATCCTTATACATATAGATACCATGTTTATTAATCTGAATACCGCATATGCATATAGAAAATATGCCTATAGGTCTTTCTGAACCTTACATATCCGCTTTTCATTAGGCAATATGTTTATAGGTCTTAAACAACCAACGACAATTAGATATCATGTTCATATAAAATACAACACCTAGATATCATACTTACAGGATTTCTGCATTTCTCTATGTCTATAAAAGTGTTCTAAAGTCAACAAACACATAGAAAGCATCCCTATAGGAGCTTTAATCAAATCTAAATCGCCTCACTCATTTTTCAAGTCTAAAATCAGCAATAATAATGCCTTACCAGTTGCAAAAATTATGATTTTTTTGCTAAAACTCGCCCTTCTTTAATAACTGATAATCAATATGTAATCACATATACTTGCTTCTGAAATATGTAGATATTATGCATATAGGGTTTCGTCTGACATTTAGGCAAACCATAGGGTAAACTTATAAACTAAATCATATTTTATCAGCTACAACCAGCAGGTAGGCCTGATTCGGGATTCTTATCTAAACTATGTAATAAATTACTATGCCTCAACCCTTTTAAGTTTAATTAGACCCTAAACAGTACATGCAAGTCATGCTACATTATGTGCTTTCTTTGGTTTAATGGAGGTCTGTTTGAGCACTTTTATTTGTTTATATACTTCCGAAACTTTCTATATGTGTTTTGTTTGTCGCCTTAGTATTTTACCTTTTGAAACCACAAATAAGCCCAATATCTCCTCGCTTTAGGATTAGTAGTCCCAATTGCCTCCGGGGCTGATAGGATTGGGGCGGGTAATAGCATGCAATAAGTAAACGAGACCATTCCGCGCTTTAATACCTTAACGGGGTGGTAAAGGGGAGATATAGATATGATGACCATGCGATAACATCACGTGTAGCCCCTTACTGAGGAGTGATTACCAGATGTTGTGTGGGGTGATCCATACTATTAATAAACCTAGGACCCCCCTTCCCTTTGTTCTTTGTTTCTTTTAAATCTTTTAACCGTTTCTTCTAAGAAAATCAACTCTCTTTAGTTCTTTCTGACTTTGTTTATTTTTAATCTTTATTTGAAAATCCCCTCTTATTTGAAGTCCTACTTGCCTATGTGTTATTAGTACCTAAACTCACAACGATAGCTTGGCCGGGAACCATACTAGTGGATTATGAGGGGTGTCTAACACCTTCACCTTGGAATAATTTCAAGCCCTTACCCAATCTCTGGTCACTTGACTCAAACCCTCCTTAGTGTCCTAATGCACTTAAATCATTTGGTGGCGACTCTTCTATTCCAAAACCCAATTCCCAAAAGGGAATGAGTTGTCTTCCTAAATGCCATAAACTCGATTTCGTGAGAAATAGGGGGCGCGATAGCTGGCGACTCTACTGGGGATTTCTTTTAGGCTTTTACCATTTCAAACTATTACTGTGACTTTGAATTTCTTATGTGCCTTTATTTGTTTGATCCCTTTAAGCATTTAATACCCTATTCTACTACAAAACCGACTTGTCTTTTTGTTTCTTTCCCTTATTTCTTTTACAGCTTTCCTTTACTGCATTCCTTTATTACTGTTTTAAATTATTGTAGTTATTACATTATGAACGTGCAAATACGTGACAACTTGTTCTAATTATTGCATAAGCATGTTTTCAACATCATATTCCACCCGTTCCAAACAAAATACCATAGCAACACTTATAATGAGTGTTGCGCTCTTCCAATATTATCACCCCTAAATCCGGCAAAGTCATATTTGCGGTAAAAACAGTCGATTAACGGTGTAGTCGACGGTTCTATGCCTTTCCCTCTGGTGTTGTCTGCTTAAGGGTACCAGTCTAATACCACATTGAAACATTACTCTGTTTAATTGTGCATGCTTCATGGTCAAACCTAGACGAGTCAGTTATGTTGTCCACATAATGACTATTTAAGATAGCCTTATCCAAAGTCCACTGGGTTTCTCTAAAACCCAAACAGACACTACCACATTTTGTGCATTTATTTGGAGAACTAAATGCTTCTATGCCAATTATTTATATTTAGTAGTCGAGTCTGGTGGGGGTAATGGCCTAACCTTTTGTCTTGCAGAAACATGAGGAACGAAGTCCCCAGATTTGGCATGGTCACCAACATCCACCCTAAACTGCTAAGTCGGTGGAAGGATTTTTCACTCCAGTGATCAGACTCTCATCCGGAAATATTTGGGGAACCTACCCTCTCTCTTGGAAATTCAACCCAACAACAAGATCATAGAAACTGCTACTCTATTCTAGGATTGTGATAAGTCTGTGTTCCACTTTGGAGACATTGAGATGACACCTCTGTTCGAGGAAATAGGAGGATTGGCTGGTGTACCGTGGGAAACTCCAGGTTTGCTAATGCCAGAAAACTGCAAGCGTAGAGGTTTTGTAAAAATGATGGGTCTAAAGAAGAATCCAGACTTGGCGTGTTTTAAAGAGTTGTACATTCCCTTTGACTACTTGTACGAGAGGTACGGTCACAACAAATCTTACTATACTTATCCTGATGAGTTTGCCCTTCCATCATTGGGGCATTTTCACCGAAGGGTATTTGTCTTCATGTTCTGTTTCTTGGGGATGATAGTGTTTCCAATGAAGAAAGCAAGGATCCATACCAGGCTAACTATGGTCACGAATACTCTAATGGATGGAATTGACGGACAACCATTCAGTCTCATACCAATGATCATTGTAGAAATATACCGAGCCCTAGAAAGGTGTCAACAGGGAGCCAAGCACTTCGAGGGTTGTAATTTGCTACTTCAACTTTGGCTCGTGGAACATCTCCAAAAGGGTGAATACCGACAGGAAATCCATCGAAGAGATTAGGAAGATCATATCGCTTTCAATCACCCAAAGCGAATGAATTACATGCATGTTCACCTAACAAGAGAATGCTAAAGAATGGGTCAAACTCTTCGAAAATCTGACTAAGGACTAGGTACAACGGATGTTTGAGTGGTTCCCAACCGAGGAGTTCATCATCCGATCCAAGGACGCACCTTTCCTAATACTAATTGGCTTAAGAGGAACGTTCCCTTACATACCTCTTCGGGTTATGAGACAAGCTGGTAGGAAGCAGGTTATACCAAGGGCCGACAAGATGAGTCACTTCCGGGCTGACTTCTAGAATGACGATAGCCCTTACAGATGCCAGGCTTAGCATATGTAGAATTGCAATATTGTCATGGGAAAGGACACCATTTAACTAGACAGATACCATGCAGGTTGTGCCCTCTATTATTCAGGTTGGTTGGAGGATAATCATAATGGTCTGAAAACCCTGGGTTTGTTCGAGGTAACAGGATCATAGATGAAAAAGTCGAAGCACATGTCAAGTACAATCAACTGCGCAAGCGAATACGAGAATGAGAAATCGAGCGCCGAGAGATACAGGAAGCCAATCAAAAACTAATTGAAGAGTAGAAGGATATGGCTATCAGTGGCAACAAGAGTTTGGTCTATTTGGAGCGAGGTATAGTAGAGTTGGAAAAGAAGTTTCTAAAAAGTGTCGAAGACTGCCAGACTGCTGAAGGAAATGAAGGCAGACATCTGGCCAGAGCTTACTTGCTACTAGGACTGCACGAGCTAGGGAAGCTGTTTGATGGAGACAATGATGCCGAGTATGGGGAAGGTCCCTCTGGGACCAAATAGATAGGAATTTCCATTTCCTCTTTATAAAATGTAATAAGGCCAATGGCCATTAGTGATTTTTATTTTCTTGTTATTTAGTGTCGTTTTGGGATTCGTCTACCTTTTATCAATAAAATGAGGCATTTATCATTCAAGTTCTCTAAAATTAACTTGTCACTAGGCCTACCTCGGGCACAACGAGGTCCCCAAAATTAGGACACGCTTTATATTTCAAGCACTACGTGTTTAAATACTGCAATATTTTTCTAATGATCCTCACTGACTTGTTACCTTTTGTTTTACTTTTTGTTTATTCCCCTCCCCAAAGGTTAGTTCGTGAACTCTGGCAACGTTATCATATTTTACGAGATCCAGGGGCCCTCCTCCCTGTCCTATCAGACACAAAAACAAAGGAGAAATGGAAGTTTCGAATAACTCAACTGAATGGGTAGAGGTCACTCATGGTACTCGTCCCCAAGGAAAATGCATCCCAAGTAGAACAAATGCTATTGAAGTTTCAGGAAGAACTTGATCAATTCCGGAATTTGGCAAGTCTGTCATTTTCCCTCACCACTCCAAAGGTTACTTTCCCAAATACTCAGAATCATGTACCTCTACGAAACATAACAAAGCACCAAAACCATCCCGCTCCTCACCACTACTGTAATACCTGCCATACCACAAATAACACCCCACTGCTCATCCCAGAACTCCAGAACTTCACAAATGACCACTGCCACACTCAGCATAATACCCCCATCTATGTTGAGACTGTGCCACACTCCACCCAGCCTATCTCAAGCACACCCGAGTCCGATGATAAGTACTTGTTCATCAGAAATCTGGCCGAAGAGCTTAAAAGGTTGACTAGCAGAATTCAAGGCGTTGAAGGTAGTAAGGGAATTGAGGGGTACAAACCTCCCAAGTTTGAGATGTTTGATGGCATAGGGGAAAACATACTATGACAAGCTGGTCGGAGTGGGAAAAGATGAGAAAATCCGCATGAAGCTTTTTATGAGGAGCTTGAAGGGAGATGCCTTATCTTGGTACGTCAGCCAAGATCTGAAGGAGTGGTCAAACTGGGTAAGCATGATGTCTGGTTTTATGGACATATTCAGGTTCAACACGGAGAATGTGCCAGATGTGTTCTATATCCAAAACTTGAAGAAGAAACCCACAAAGACCTTCCGTGAGTAGGCTACTCGATGGAGATCAAAAGCTGCTAAGGTTAGGCCTGCTTTGGAAGAAGAGCAAATGAACAAATTCTTCGTTTGGGCCCAGGACCCACATATATTAAGAGAGGTTGATGCTGATCGAGAATCATAAATTTTTTGACATCATCAAGCTAGGAGAAATGATTGAGGAAGGTATCAAGAGTGATATGGTTACAAACTTTGAAGCCTTGCAAGCTACCAATAAGGATTTACAGTCTGGTGGTACGTCCAAGAAAAGAGACATAGGTGCTATAATGGTTGCACAGAGGACCAAATCCCCTATCAAATACCAAACATACCCAATACCTCCAATCACATATCAGCCTACCCCAAATTACCAAGCACCCTCACCCTCGTACCAAACTCCACCACCCACTTATCAGTCATCTCCACTTCCCGCATATCAGCCTAATTCCCCCAAATACTCCTAATTAGCACATGTTTACCAAGCCCACAACACCCAACCATCCGACTATCAATCACCTCCCCTACATCAAAACTTCCCTAAACCTCGACCGGATTTTGCTCGTAGACCTCCCAAACAGTACACCGCCATTTCTGAACAAATTGACCAGTTGTACAAAAGGCTTAAAGCTTATGGTTATGTCACCCCTATCCCTACCATAACCCCCGAAAACCCTTCTCAATGGGTCAATCCAAATAAATACTATGCATACCATTCCGGCATGAAAGGACATACCATTGATGAATGCCGCTCTCTGAAGGATAAGATCCATACTTTGATTGATAACAAAATCATTGTAGCAAAGGAGCCTGCTCCGAATTTCCACAATAACCCTCTGCCATACCATAAGGGCGGAGGTGTTCACATGATCGAGGTAGAGGATGACTGGGACTCCAAGGGATCAATCAATTTAATCACAGAAGACGATGATCCAGAGAAGCTAGAAGTCACCCTTAATCTGATTGTGGTCTAGATTCAGCCTTCTAGGGACACCGAGGTAAACATGTCCATGCCACTTGAGTTTTAAGCACCATCCACTGCAAAGACGCCAGTGCCAATTGAGGTTGAGTTTATGTCACCAGCAAACGCACCTATACCCTTTGAAGTTGTAGTCGTACCACCTAAGGGGCCTGCTCCGTTCAGAGTAAAGATAGCCACACCAATTCTAGTGGAAATGTCGGCAGTAACACCATTTCACACTAATGCCATACTTGGGACTAAACAGCCGAGGCCAGAAGAAAGGGGAAAATCGGGGAAGCCGTTGCAGCACAAGGTATGACAAGAACCGTCAGTGTTTATACCCCAGAGCATTTGGCTGAGTCAAGCAAGCAGTCCTCTGGATGGCCAGCCATCACTAAAACTAGGCCCGATGATTTCTGGATAAAGATACAAGCCTAAGAATACTCAGTCATTGATCAATTGAACAAAACACTGGCACAGATTTCTATCATTGCTTTGCTACAAAGTTCTGATGCACACAAGAATGCCTTGCTAAGAGTGCTGAGTGAGACATATATACCAAGTAACTTCACCGGCGGAGAGATGGCAAACATGGTAGGCTAGGTATTGGAAAGTCACAAGATCACTTTTCATGAAGATGAGCTACCACCAGAGGGGTTGAATCACAACAAGGCATTGCACATCACCGTGCAGTGCAAATATTATTTTATCACCAGGATTCTGATTGACGGAGGGTCCAGCCTCAACAATTGTCCATTGGTAACACTCAAGACATTAGGAAAGGGGCTACATGAGATCAAGGACGGGGCCATAAAAGTCAAAGCTTTCGATGGATCCCAATGGTCCACTATTAGGGAAATTAGCTTGTGTTTGCGAATAGGGCCTACTTGGTTTGATGTTGATTTTCAAGTGATAGACATGCCGGCATCTTACAATCTATTGTTGGGATGACCATGGATTCATGCCACTGGGGCCGTAGCGTCAACACTACATCAGGCAGTGAAGTTTCACTGGAATCACCAAGAGGTGATCATTCACGTTGACGGTAGCAATCCCATATACAATCGCCAGACCATTCCAGGAATTGGAGGCAGAAGAAGGATAGGCGGGGAAAATTACCACCACATCGAGCGAGTCAATGCCGTTGATAAAGATAAATGGTGGGTCAACAAAATTTAAAGAATACTAAACTGGAGCGAATATGAACCCAGCAAAGGACTTGGCAAAAACCTTGAAGGAATCGCTAAGCCCATCAAGCTCAAGAAACATGGAACCACCTTTAGATTGGGGTATGAGTATACCTGGAAAGAATTCAATGACTGGTCGCCACTATGGCGCGGTCCTTACTACCCGTTGGAGCAGCCAATACCCCGCTTGGAGCAGACTTTCCAGCCGGTCAAAGTTATCTACGGGTCAGAAGAAGAGGAAGCACTGGGAGCAGTAGGGAATTTGTTCCTAGAAAATGATGATATGGATTATTGTGTTATTTTCAAGGAGGAGGGGGAGGAAGGCCCTTCCATACACGCTGTAAGCAGAGGCACATGCCTCAATAACTGGACTATCAGAACCACTAGAGCCTGGTAACTCTTGGGGTAGCAAGGCTGAACAAGCATCATGCACTATTTTATTTTTACTAGTTGACTTTCCTTTCACGTTTTTATTTTTGCAAGAAAGAGCTCCAATGTTCAAAAACAGTTATGAAATTTATCAAAGCATTTCGGTTTTCTTATAAATCTTAATCTTATTATTTTTTCTCTCATTACTTTACTTATGCAGCATTACAAATACTTATCTTGATGAACCAATGACTATAACATGCAATGAGACAACACAACAAACGGTTATAGATTAAGAGGAAGATGATATACCTGAAGAGATTGTTAAAGAAGTTGAGAATTTTGAGAATAAACTTAAGTCTAACCTGGACAAGACTGAGGTTGTTAACCTGGGAGATGCAGAAAACATCAAAGAGACACGAATCAGCGTTCACTTATCACCGTCAGAAAAGAAGGAATACACATAGTTTCTAAGAGAATATGAGGACATATTCGCCTGGTGGTACGATGACATAACTGGGCTGAGTACATCTATTGTGGCACACAATCTGCTGACTGATCCAACATGTCCACCAGTAAAATAGAAGCTCAAAAAGTTTAAGCCAGCTATGAGTTTGAAAATCAAGGAAGAAGTCACTAAGTAGGTCAAAGCTAAGGTTCTCAGGGTAGTGGAATACCCGACGTGGTTAGCTAACATTGTGCCAATGCCAAAGAAAGATAGGAAGATTAGAGTGTGTGCCGACTACCGGGATCTCAACCGAGCCAGTCCGAAAGATGACTTCCCCTTGCCAAGCATACACATCCTGGTTGACAATTGTGCCAAGCATGAATTGCAATCATTCATGGATTGTTTGGCTGGTTATCATCAGATCTGGATGGATGAAGAAGATGTTGATAAAATGGCTTTCATTATGCCGTGGGGGATGTATTGCTACAAGATGATGCCAATTGTGTTAAAAAATGTAGGGGCCACCTACATGAGGTCCATGACTACCATTTTCCATGATATTATACACAAGGAGATCAAAGTATATGTAGATGATGTTATCATCAAGACAAAGAAAGGCACTAGTCACATGGAAGATTTGAGGAAGTTCTTCAATAGACTGAGAAGGTACAACCTGAAACTGAACCCCGCAAAATATGCATTCGGGGTTCTTGCTGGAAAATTGCCGGGGTTTATTGTAAGTCACCGGGGAATTGAACTGGATCCATCGAAAATCATAGCCATTCAATAATTCCCACCGCCAAGGAACAAGAAGGACGTAATGAGTTTCTTGGGGAGACCTAACTACATTAACCGGTTCACAGCACAATCTATAGTTATCTATGAACTGATCTTCAAGATGTTGAAGAAGGATGCCGCCACCAAATGGACCGATGAATGCTAGAAAGTTTTTGACAGGATAAACGAATATTTGTCAACGCCACCAGTCTTAGTCCTGCCTGAACCAGGTAGACCTCTGTTACTCTACATCGCAGTGTTAGATGGTGCCTTCGGTTGTGTCCTGGGGTAACATGATGAGACAGTAAAGAAATAATAGGCCGTTTACTACCTTAGAAAAAAGTTCACTCCATACGAGGCCCGGTATTCTCTGTTAGAACGCACTTGTTGTGCTCTAACTTGAGAGGCCCAGAAGTTGAGGCACTACTTCTGTGCCTATACTACATATCTCACATCAAGGATGGATCCTTTGAAGTACATCTTTGAGAAGCCCATGCCCACTGGCAAGCTCGCTAAGTGGCAAATCATGTTGAGTGAATTTGACATTGTCTACGTGACCCAAAAAGCAATCAAGGGACAGGCACTAGCAGATCACCTGGACGAGAACCCCGTAGATGGAGAATACGAACCCCTGAAAACGTATTTTCCTGACGAATAGGGGTCATTCATAGAAGAAGACATTGCAGAGCCCTATGATGGTTGGAGAATGTTTTCTGATGGAGCAGCAAATTTCAAAAGAGTTGGCATAGGAGCAGTCCTAGTATCAAAAATATGTCAGCAATATCCAGTGTCTGCCAAACTCAGGTTCCCGTGCACCAATAACATGACCGAATACGAAGCCTACATCTTAGGGCTCAAGATGGTCATTGACATAAACATCCAAGAGTTGCTAATAATTGATGACTTCGACCTACTCATACATCATATACGAGGAGAATGGGCCAAGAATTCCAAGATACTCCCTTATCTGCACCATGTACAGGAGTTGTGAAAGAGGTTCACAAAGACAGAGTTCCAGCATGTTCCCAGAGTCCAAAATGAGTTTGCCGATTCATTTTCTACCCTATCGTCCATGATACAACATCTAGATACAAACTTCATTGATCCTATTCCGGTGAAAAATCCATGATCAACCAGCTTACTGTGCTCATGTCGAAGAAGAAGCAGATGGAAAACCTTGGTTTCTTGACATCAAGGAATATTTGGCAAAAGAAGAATACCCAGAGCTTGCAAACGCTACTCAAAATCTCACACTTCGAAGGTTAGTCAACAATTTCTTTCAAAGCGGAGGAATCCTATATAGGAGGACTCCTGAATTGGGATTATTAAGGTGTGTCGATACAAAGGAAGCATCTAAGAGGCTAGAAGAAATCCATGTTGGGACCTGTGGTCCGCATATAAACGATTTTGTCTTAGCCAAGAAGATACTCCAGGCCGGTTACTTTTGGATGACTATGGAAACGGACTGCATCTAGTACGTCTGGAAATTCCACCACTGTTAGGTACATGCAGACATAATAAAAGTACCCCCAAACGAGCTTAATACAACAAGCTCACCATGGCCATTCGCCGCTTAGGGAATGGATGTTATTGGACTAATCGAACATGCCGCCTCCAATGGGCACAGATTTATCCTAGTGGCAATTGACTATTTTACCAATTGGGTCGAAATAGCATCTCACAAAGCAGTAACTAAGAAAGTTGTGGAAGACTTTGTCCGCGACCGTATTGTTTGTCGATTCGGGATTCCAGAATCAATTATGACTGACAATAGTTCAAACCTCAACAGTGACCTGATGAAGGCCATGTGTGAAACTAGGGGTGTGCATTCGATTTATCGATTCGATTTTGACTCTTATCGATAATTACTTATCAATTATCTATTTGTACATATGCTTATTGTTATCGTTTCAATAAGGTTTCAATTTTTCGATTTCGATTTATCGATTTTGGGGGCTTATCAATTCGCTTATCGATTACACCAATAAGAAAATTTGCGGGATTCCACGGAAAGTATATCGTTATAAACGCGTCTAACTAATATGGACAGAAAAAAGCTAAAATAAGACGAACACCATTTATAATATAAAAATTGTGTCAACAAGCGCATGCAACAAAACTAAAGTAAGGGATCAAATGTATGCCATCAACACTCCAACGGTATAAAAAAAACAAAACAAAACACATCATCACGGCTAATTCTATTTTCCATTAATTTGAACTTCATTCACTTGACCTTTAAATATGATCATTCTTTAAATGTAGAAGAGGAAATAATAGGGTAAGGGACTTAGGGTAAAGGAAAGGGTGTAGATTAGGGAAAATAATATTGTATAGCTGCTTTCAAAATAGTAGAGGAATATATATACACATTCTGTATGTTATATTAATTTACACAAATAGGTAATTACTCATTTAATAAGCATCTACAGTCTAGGGGTGTGCATTCGATTTATCGATTCGATTTTGACCCTTATTAATAATTACTTATCGATTATCGATTTGTACATATTCTTATCGTTATCGTTTCAATAAGGTTTTGATTTTTTCGATTTCGATAGCAAATAATCGATTCGATTTATTGATAAACTTATTCGAATGCACACCCTTATGTGAAACCTTCAAGATCAAACACAAACATTCTATAGCTTAGAGACCTCAGATGAATGGAGCTGTAGAAGCCGCCAACAAGAATATTAAGAAGATACTAAGGAAAATGATAGAGAAGTATAAGCAGTAGCACGAGAAGCTATCATTTGCTTTACTAGGGTACCGCACCATAGCCCGCACATCAATTGGGGAAACTCCCTATATGCTAGTTTATGGTACAGAAGCCGTCATCCCCGCTGAAGTAGAAATTCCTTCCTTAAGGATCATACAGGAAGCCGAGCTCGACGACGCAGAATAGGTAAGAAGTCATTATGAGCAATTGGCCCTTATCGACGGAAAGAGAATGAATACAGTTTTCCATGGTCAACTTTATCAAAACAGAATGTCCAGAACCTTTAACAAAAGAGTCAAGCTAAGACATTTCACACCGGGGCAGCTGGTGTTAAAGAAAATTTTCTCGCATCAAGATGAAGCTAAAGGGAAATTCTCTCCCAACTGGCAAGGTCCATACATGGTGTACCGGGTTCTGACAGGAGGAGCCCTTATACTTGCAAAAATGGATGGAGAAGTTTGGCCAACAATTCAAATGCAGTCAAGCGCTACTATGTGTTATCTTATGCTTTCCTATATGATGTAATTTGAACTACGTCTGACCTGATACCTGTTTAAGTGGGGATACGTAGGCATCATTATGGGTTCGGTCACAATTCAATAAAAATTTTATTTCCCCCCGCAATTGGAAACTGGGGCAGAATTTTGAGGTTAGCCGATCATCGCAAGCAACTGTCAGAAGCAACAACCTAGTAAACGGGGCAGAATTTTGAGGAGGGCCCTAAAAATTTCGGAGCCAGAGAGATTGCAATGCCTTGAACCATGTCTCAGTCGTCCATTCATTAGACGAAAACTATTCTCGATTATGTATTTATGTTATATTTTTACTAAATCACGCATGACTATCACCAAAATTGCTTTGTTTAGCAACGCTACCCCAATAATACGCACAGTATCACCGAAACAGACCCAAGCAGGTCAAGCAAAGTCATTGGGGATACGAACTAACCTATCCCCTTTACAAAACTCACGATTTTCTTTGGATGCAGGCACCAAAGGCGCAAAATCATCGAATATATTGTACACTCATACGGTTTAGGAATACAACTCTTAGAACCATCAAACCTATTCACAGTTGCTATCCGCACACAATATCCCTAGCAGCTGCAATATCATGATCAGCTATCAGCTAAGAAGACTCGATTACCATTTGTTTTTTTATCTCTTGCATAAGGATACCATTCTACTTTTCGAGACTAAGCTCTATCTCCATCTCCATTTCCTACATTGCATAAGGTTACCATTCTGCCTTTCGAGGTTATGCTCTACCTCCATTTGCATTTCCTGCATTGCATAAGGCTACCATTCTACCTTCCAAGGTTAAGCTGTACCTCCGTCTGTATTTCTTGCATTGTATAAGGCTACCATTCTACCTTTTGAGGTTAAGCTCTACCTCCGTTTGCATTTCCTTCACTGCATAAGGCTAACATTCTACCTTCCGAGGTTAAGCTCTACCTCCATCTGCATTTCCTCCGTTGCATAAGGCAACCATTCTGCCTTCCGAGGTTAAGTTCTACCTCCATCTGCATTTCATGCATCACATAAGGCTACTATTCTGCCTTCCAAGACTAAGCACTGTCTCCATATACACTTGCTGCATTGCATGGATGAAAGATCGTCGTTTCGTTTACATCTTGCATGGATGAAAGATCGCCACCTTCATTTACATCTTGCATGACTGAAAGATCGCCACTTTATTAAACTTTCATGGGCTGAAAGATTGCATAAGGCTAAGCATTGCCTTCTCCTCGCATTATACTAAGCTCTATCTCAAATCTTGCATGAGGATAAGCCCTGACTCCATAGTTAAATAAGGCTAAGCATTTCCTTCTCTTTGCATAAGACTAAGCTTTGTCTCAAATCTTGCATGAGGCTAAGTCCTGCGACATATTTGCATAAGCCTAAGCATTGCATTCTCTTTGCATGAGACTAAGCTCTGTCTCAAATCTTGCATGAGGCTAAGCCATGCCTTTATATTTGCATAAGGCCAAGCATTGCCTTCTCTTTCCATGAGACTAAGCTCTATCCCAAAACGTGCATGAGGCTAAGCCCTGCCTCCATATTTGCATAAGTCTAAGTATTGCCTTCTCTTTGCATGATACTATTCTCTATCTCTAGTGTTGCATGAGGCTAAGTCGTGCCTCCATATTTGTATAAGGCTAAGAATTGCCTTCTCTTTCCATGAGACCAAGCCCTGGGTCAAATCTTGCATGAGGCTAAGCCCTACCTCCAAATTTGCATAAGTCTAAGCATCGCATTTTCTTTGCATAAGACTAAGCCTTGTCTCAAATCTTGCATGAGGCTAAGCCCTGCCTCCATATTTGCATAAGTCTAAGCATTGCCTTCCATTTGTATGAGAATAAGACATGTCTCAAATATTGCATGAGGCTAAGCTCTGCCTCCATATTTGCATAAGGGTAAGCATTGTCTTCTCCTTTGGACTAAGCATTGTACCTCCCTGCATAAATGTTGCTCTATTCTTGGAAATATCTTCTTCCCTCGGGCTAAGCTCTTCCCCAAACTCCGCGCAAGACTAAACTTTGTCTTGCTATCACTTTCGATATCATATCTCTGCACTTCATGGACTGACATATAGCCAACATGTCCAAAGGCGTCATAGTTTGAAGGCATCATCCTCATAGTCTGGAGATGCCATGTCATGGCCTGAGGATCTGTCAATGCTTGCACATTATTATTTAAAGGCACCATGGTTCAAAGGCACCATCCCCATGGCTTGCGAATCTCATATCTCAGAAATCATGGCCCAGGACAATCATAGTGTAAGGACATCATCAGCACTGTCCAAAGATAATCTTTCTTGGTCCAAAGAGAATTTGCATCATCCATATACTTGCATGCATTATGTTTTAAGTTTTGCAGGTAATCTAGGAGGTAACCATTCTTCAAATAGGAGCAGCCTTCGCTCCGATTTCTGCTCATGCCATTTTCACTTTTCCATTACAACCAATCCCCATCAATTACTCACTTTACTCTACGACCATTCAGATATCTGCCCTATAAGTCATCCTTTACGCTCAAAAGTCACAATCATAACTCCCTCCGACATTACACATTACAAAAATGACTTTTTCCATTGTCTTCATTCATCGTTGGGTCAAGAACTACACATGGCTTGATTTTTGTAAGACTAAGGATATGTAGGCAGCTCAAAGACCAGGATTCGGCCTATATTTTTCAAAACATTCATTCGGTCAAGATCGGTCATCATTTCATTACCCGAAAACTCTTTCATCCTTCCTAAGTAAAGAGGGGCAGCTGTTGATACCTAATTTATTACTCATATATTTTTAATATGCGTAAATACTTTCAAAATATTATACATGCATTTACAAACACGTAGAACTATTTTTACAATTTTTAAAGGCCCTAAATTCATTTATTTCTGTATTTTTTAATTACATAAATGTTCCAAACTATCCCTCATATTATTCTATAAGTATTTAATCATCAAAATTCATTATTTATATTCATATGAGCATTCAAATATTTTAATTATATTTTTTATAATTACATTTACATTTTTAAAACTATTATTGCATATCTTGCAAAAATAGCCCTTACATATGTATAACTATATTATATATACATTAAATTATTTCTTACATTTTTATAATATTTAATAATTATTTTAAATTACTTTCATGCTTGAAAATAATTTTTTATCATTTAATTAGCTATTTTTATAATCATTTCATTTAGTAAAATGGTTATTTAACAAATAGCCCACAATTTACACCCAAAATCGGACCCTCCAACCAAATTTAAATAACCCCAGACCAATTAAAAACAACCCCAGCCCAATTAAATCTAACCGACCCAGACCCTTTCAATCCTAGCCGTTGATCTCCTAGATCAATAGCCGTCATTCCGTTTTACCTTTTTTTTAACCCAAATGACCCCTAACCCTACTCATTTTGTTACACTCCCCCGCCTTCGAATCCCTCATCTCCTCTGATTTTCTCTCAATTACACCCAAACCCTAATCATCATCTAGACAAAAAATTGTGTCTATGGAGTTACTGTTTGTTCTCTGACCCGTGCCGGCCATCTACCTCTTCTGATGGTTCGATTATGTCAATATATTAAAGAATCTCGAAGAGATTTAACTTGGATTTTTTATTCAAAACCTTTCGTAGGCTTGTCTATGGCCATCTCTATTTGTGAGTATTATTTTCTTCCTATTTATGGCTTGGATATATGGTTCTCTGCCATTTTTCTTAAAACCCTTATATTATGCTACCTGGTCAGTTCAAATCCTTGTAGATCTGAAACGTTTAAGTAATATTTGTTATTTTATTTGAAAGAACCTTCTATTTTCCTTATTATTATTCGATTCTAGTGTTTTCTAAGAACTAGAGTTTCGTCCTAAGTTCTCTTCAAATGGTTTTTAACTTCCAAGTGTTTGAATCTGATTATCCTTACTAGTTTGACTAATTTTTTGTGTATATGCTTTAAACTCTAGGTCTTTCCATTTATTGCACTAATTACTTCAATCTTTTTCCCGTTATTTGTTATCTCTGTCAATCAATAATATTGACTTATTTTATTCAGGGTATAATTACATTATCCTGCTAAAATCGGTACTTCTCTGTGATTTACCCATCTTCCTTATTTGTGACTTTAATTAGTACTACTTCCCTTAATTAGAATGTTAGTCTGATTTAGGGATTTACTTGACTCCTACATGGTATATAAGTGATTGATTTACCTTATTTGAATTCCAATCTGAATTGGTAAGGGATTCTCCCCAACTTAAGGGGGTCCTTTTCGAATTCTTCTCTGGTAATTGATCGAGTTTGTTTACATTAAAAATGGTAATAACAATCAGATTTGATTTTGTGGTTCTAAAAAAAGTGATCTTTTTTTATGATAGTTGTTAGGCAATAGATGGTAAGTGAAAGATCAGAAAAATAAGATAATAGCTTGTAGATAGTGTTATAATCAAATCGAATGGTGGGAATCTGGGGCCTCGAGCTTGCAAATTCGGGGCCTCGTGGTCGAGTCGCATGCCAGGCTAAGGGCAGTCGATGGAGGATTAAGAGTTATGACAGCCTTGATAAAAGCCTTTTATGACCAATAACGAGCACTAAATGAAGAAATATAAATAGAACACTATGAATATAAGCAATAAATATATGTAGTCAAATTAGGAGAATATGTTAAGTTCGAGAGCAGAGAGAATGTTCTTTTATATTCAATATTGCATATCCGATGTCCTATAAAATGACAAGGGTCCCCTTAATATATGAGGGGGAATCCCAACATAGTACAAATACATTTATTACAAACAACATGGTTGGTACAACTATTCAATGCCACGGTACGGGTTCGAACAAGCCAAATAGACTCGGTCAGGTTTAGTCACATGCCTTGGGAGCTTCCCACTTTTTCACCGTAACTATCAATCTACATTGCCCTGAGGTCGGAAATTGATAACCCCTCGGGTGTGAATCTTGACCATAGCCTCAAGCCTTGGAAATGTGCTTATGAAGCATCGTAATGATCGAAAATTAGACCCTCCGATTTTAGCGTATACAGATAGTCCCCGCATTTCTTAGAGTGAAACGAATAGAAATGACTTTGATATCTATCTCCTCGGACTTCTCACAATGATGTCATGCTTATAATGTAAGACTTTGTGATAACTGAGGCGTCCCATCGGTTTATCTTTCTAGAATCATTCAATGTACCACTGGTTTATATTCTCCATACCGATAATATAGTCGCCAATCCGTTTACCATAGCGATAATATAGTCGCTGATCTTCCAGTTATGCCATCTGATAGAGATATTGATTTTGGCATTAATTTATTGTCAAGCACTCAGCACATCTCTATTCCTCATTATCGTATGTCCTCTCCTAAGTTGAAGGAGCTGAAGGAACAACTACAAGAATTGCTAGATAAGGGCTTCATTTGGCCTAGTGTGTCGCCTTGGGGTGCTCCTATCTTGTTAAATTATAGAACCAATATCCTTTTCATCGTATTGATGACCTATTTGATCAATTATAAGGTGTTCGAGTGTTTTCCAAGATTGATTTGCCTTCAAGCTATCATCAATGAAAGATTCTTGAGCCAGACATACCGTATGGCCTCTCCTAAGTTGAAGGAGCTGAAGGAACAATTACAAGAATTGCTTGATAAGGGATTCATTTGGCCCAGTGTGTCACCTTGGGGTGCTCATGTCTTGTAAAATTTCAGAACCAGTATCCTTTGCATCGTATTGATGACCTATTTCATCAATTATAGGGTGCTCGAGTGTTTTCCAAGATTGATTTGCCTTCAAGTTATCATCAGTTAAAGATTTTTATGATAGATATCTCGAAGATTGCTTTCAGGACTCGGTATTGTCATTGCGGGTTCCTTATGTCATTTGGGCTGACCAACGCCCTAGCAGTATTTATGCATTAGATGAACAGTGTATTCGCCTTTATCTTAACTCATTTGTTATTGTCTTTATTGACAACATTCTGGTATACTCCTGGAGTTGTGAAGATCATGAGCAGCATCTGAGGATAGTGCTTTAGACTTGGAGAGAAAAGAAGTTATATGCAAGGTTCTCAAAATGTGAGTTCTGGTTGGATTCGGTGGCATTTTTGGGTCACGTAGTATCGAGTGAAGGTATCAAGGTGGATTCGAATAAGTTGAAGGCAGTATAGAGTTGGCCCAGACCGTCCTCGGCTACAGAGATCCAGAGCTTCCTTTGTTTTACGGGGTATTACTATTGATTTTTTGATGGATTCTTATCTATTGTAGCGCCTATAACCAGGCTGACCCAGAAGGGTGCTCTATTCAGATGGACAGAGGAGTATGAAGAGAGATTCCAAAAGCGCAAGATAGGCATGACTATAGCTCAAGTATTGATATTGCCTATAGGTTCGGTGTCTTATATAGTTTATTATGATGCGTCGCGAGTAGGCCTCGGTGCGGTGTTGATGCAGGAGCATAGGGTGATTTCCTATGCTTCCATGCAGCTGAAAGTACATGAAAAGAACTATCATATCCATGACCTTGAGCTAGCAGCTATTGTTCATGCCTTGAAGATTTGGAGGCACTATTTGTACGGTGTCCCTTGTAAGATCTACACTAATCACTAGAGTTTGAAGCATCTTTTCAAGCAGAGGGATCTTAATTTGCATTAAAGAAGGAGGTTAGAGTTACTTAAGGTTTATGATATCACAATTTTATACCACCCGGGGAAGGCCAATATGGTGGTCGATACTTTGAGTTGGTTGGTAGAAAGTTTGGGATTTTAGCTTACCTACCAGTAGTAAAGAGGCCCATTACATTGGATATTCAAGCCTTAGCTAGCAGTTTGTGAGATTGGATATTTTTTAGCCTAGTCGGGTGTGGCTTCTATGGTCTCTTGATCTTCTCTTTATGATTGTATTAGGGAGCGTCAATATGTTGACCCCCATTTGCTTGTCCTGAAAGACACGGTCCAGTACGATGATGCTAAGGAGGTCACAGTTGGGGATGATGGTGCATTGAGGATGCAAGGAAGGATATGTGTGCCTAATGTGAATGGTTGGCATGAGTTGATTCTTCAGAAGGATCATAGCTTGCGGTACTCTATTCATCTGGGTGACGCAAAGATGTACTAGGACTTGAAGCAGCATTATTGGTGGAGGGGGATGAAGAATGACATAGTGGAGTATGTTGCTCGGTAACTAAATTTCCAGTAGGTAAAGTATGAACATCCGCGACTAGGTGGATTAGTTTAGAATTTAAACATTCCGTAGTGGAATTGGAGCGGATCACTATGAATTTTGTTGTTAGGCTCTCATTGACTCAATAGAAGTTTGATGATGTTTAGGTGATTGTGGATAGACTAACCATATAACCTCACTTCCTTCCAGTGATGACCACCTATTCTTCTGAGCATCTTTCTTGAATTCATATCTGTGAGATTGTCAGACTTCATGGCGTGCCGGTATCTATCATATATGACCGGGGAATGCAATTTACGTCAGGTTCGGGAGGGCCATAGAATATGAGTTGGATACTCAACTAGAGTTGAGCATAACATTTCACCCTTAGATGGACGGATAGTCTGGGCGTAATATTAAGATTTTTGAGGATTTTCTTAGTACATGTGTAATGGAGTTTGAAGTTTCTTGGGATCAGTTCTTGCCACTTCCAGAGTTTGTCCACAACAACAATTATCAGTCTAGCATTCAGATGAAACTGTTTGAGGCTTTGTATAGTAGGCGTCGTAGGTCCCTAGTGGGTTGGTTCGAGCTGGGCGAGGCCAGATTATTAGGTATGAACTTAGTTCATCATGCCATAGAGAAGGTTAAGGTGATTCAAAATAGGCTTTGTAGAGCTAAGTCCAGATAGCAGAGTTATGTGGACCAGAAGGTTCACAATGTGGCATTCATGGTTGGAGAGCAGGTCTTGATCCCGGTTTTGCCTATGAAAAGGATTATGAGTTTTGTAAAGAAAGGCAAGCTAATCCCAAGGTTTATTATCCCATTTTGAGGTGTTCTGGAGAGTTAGGGAGGTTTCTTATGAGCTTGCCTTACCTCCCAGCTTAGCAAAAGTTCATTCGGTATTTCATGTTTCGATGCTCCGAATGTATCACGATGATCCTCTCACGTGTTGGATTTCAGCTCAGTCTAGTTGGACAAGGATCTATTTTATGTTAAATAGCTACTGGCTATTTTGGATAGGCATATTCGAAAGTTGAGGTCAAAGAACATTACATTAGTAAATGTTCAGTGGCGGGGTCACCCGGTCGAGGAGGCGACTTGGGAGACCGAGAAGGATATGCGCAGCTGTTATCCTCATCTTTTCACCACTTTATGTATGTCTCTATGCTCGTTCGAGGATGAACAATGGTTTTAAGAGGGGGAGGATTTAACGACCTGGCAGGTCGTTTTGAGAGTTAGAGCCTTAATCCCCTATTAACTGCTTCCCTTTATCTATTTCTGCTATTGTGACTTTCTGGAAGTTTTAGTTTTGGTTTTTGGAGTGTTTTGGGATACTTAGTCCCTAAACGGAGACTTATGTTTGAGATTTTAGAACATAGTCATAACTGTGTGAAGACGACTCAAGAATGAAATTTCGTCGATTCCATCTGCTCAATTGTGTGATGTTGGGCTATATGTGTGTCCGGATTATGTTTTGGAGGTCTATATCTGATTTAGGCTTGAAATGGCGGTACTGTCACTTTGAAGAAAGGGAATCAATAACAAATTGAATAGCATTGAAAAGGCAAGTACATGGGATGCCCCGGTTATCATAAAATCTCACCTCTGAGGTTGCATCATCGATATGACGTTATTACGGGGAGCCCAAGGATTCAGGTATCATGATCATTTCCCATCGCTTCGTTCTGAGAAACGCGGAGACTGTGTGTATACGGCGAAATCAGAGGGTTTAATTTCTTGCTATCGAATCACATCAGAAGAACGCCTCGAGACCCCGAGGACGAAAAGCAATGACCGAGATCCCTCCTTGGGGGCTCGTTGAGTTCTGGCTTAAAGAAGATATATATCGAAGCTAGAGTAAAATGGGGAATTCCAAAGGCACCGGTCAAGTCTGACAAAGCGGCCTACCCAAAGTATGTATCAAGGCGTCGCGTCTAGCCGTCATATCTTCACGCCTTTATAATTAATATGTATTGTACTATGACAAGATTCCCCTCCTATATAAAGGGGATCCTAACCATTTGTAAGGGAGCTGTGGTTGCTCTAACTAATCTTCTACATAAGATCAATAACATATATCTCTCTCTCTTTTCTCTCTAACATACTCGTTCGAGGCTACCGCCTTATTTGTTGTTTTCATACTTGTTATTCATTTATCGCTTATTATTGGCCAAAAAGAGCCTCTTTTAATTATATTATAACTATTATTCCTTTCCCATTTACCCCCAACAGCTCGAACCCGAGCCTAGGCATCGACCTCGAGACTTCTTCTCGGCCAGTCCGAGGCCCGGATAGCAAGATCCCCTACTTTAATCGCAACCCCTTTTTAGCTCGTATTTCGTCCTTTAATTTCATATATCTAGCATCAACTACTCTAACAACTAGCATAATAATAGATAATATATTTTTAGAGTACCATCTACAAATTTAATTGTCGTTACAATTTTTACGATAAACAGTAAGAGTCATTGCATGTTCTAGGCTGCTAACAGCATTATCTTCAAAAATGTACCTTATACATGTCTGATAATCCTAATTCCAGGTCAATAAACTTTTCCTTACATAGTACAAGCTGGTTGACCAACAAATCATGCCAAATTCCATATAGAACTTCAAAGGATATTGTTTACATCGAAAAATATAAGTAACAACTAAAGATAATTTGTGGTTTTAAATATATGTGATATATTTTAATACTAGTGATTATACAAGTAATATTGAACTTGAGTAAGAAGAAATAAAGAACTAAATTGATGATGTTGGAACAGTAGGGGGCCTCGAGCTCGACTATCCAGGGAGCTCGAGGTGAACTAAGAGCAATAAAGTATGAACAATAAAGTAAAGGCAATAAAGCTGAAGAATAATTGGAGAGCACTTTAAACAAGAGAAGGATAAGAATGTTCTATTGCAATGAATGATATGATGCTTTTAAAAAATGATTGAGGTCCCCTTTATATAGGAAGAGAAAACCCCAATATAGTACCTTGCTCATAAAGGTAAAGAATTCCATTGGTACAAGTGTATAACAGCCTAGTACGTACTTTACCATTTATTACAACCCTTATCCTATAATTAATTCCCACGATCACGTATCCTTGAGAAATTTCCTCTCTTTCTTGATTGTTGTGCCAGGCATTCGACAGCTCCTCGAGGTATCCCATAGCCGGCGATTCTGCCGGACTTGGGCCTATTGCCTGATTTAAGACTTCAAAATTATACACCTTGATGTTGAACGTATACAAATAGTCCTCTTATTTCTTAGAAAGCAATGATATGAAACGATTCGAGCCTCGATTTTTGCGAGCCTCTCACGATGACATCATGCTCGTGACGTATGCATTCGAAGTGATAAAATCTTCCCGTCGGTTCATTCCCCCAGAACCATTAACTGTACCACCGGTCCATTTCCCCAATAGCATTGAATACGCTGTTAGTTTCATCGTCGTTTTTCTATAAATAAGGGGTTACTAGAACAAAACTACACCCATTCTTTATTTAACAACTACACCCATTCTTTATTTAACAACTTTTAGCTCTTTCCTTTCTCTATATCCTCTTCTCATAATCTATTTTTATGGTTCAAACTTGCGACCTCAAGGTCATATGGCAGCAACTTTATCAGTTATTTCATGGCTCTTTTTCAAAGCTTTTTCACAATGAGAGAAGGGTACCGAATTCTCCCCATATCAGAAGATATATGGACTTAGATATATGGACTTTACACTACTGCTCATCGCTTTTAACTTCAACCTGTTGTGGTACTTCCTTCTTTTTGCTTTCCATAGAATAAGGTGGCACTATCATCTACTAACTACAAGAAATATAATTTATTGTGACGACTTTTTTGCGGCGGCATATATACTTGCCACAAAAAGTAAGGTTTGCGGTGACTGCAAAAGGTTGCCACAAAAGTGACTTTTAGTGGCGACTCTTACAGTCGCTACAGAAAATAGCATATATAGTGGTGAGCATGTGTGGGTCACTATAAAACTGTTACAATTTTTTACAATAAATATGGCTGGAGATGTATTGTGGTGACCTTAAAAAAGTCGTTGCTAAAGACTTGTTGTGTCGACATTGTTGCTCCTAAAGTGGAGTGTTGGTGGCATGATAATAGGTGAATTTGACTATAATCACGCCCTAAATAATCACATTTTTATGCTGTTTTGATGATATATATGATGACAAAATGCTCTTAGTAG